>CM072824.1:20129255-20429370 GCA_036937905.1 Salvia rosmarinus | reverse complement strand
AGGTGATACCCAAGCCGCCTCGCCGTAATATTGTGAGACCTCGATCAAATCCAGCACCGCCCACCGCATTCTTGCCCACCAAGGATTCTGTACCCACTTGCATCCCCCAAGCTTTCCTCCCTTTTGGTTTTGTTTTTTTTTTGTTTTTGTTTTCTTTTTTTTCTTTTTCCGCTGTTTTGTTTGTTGTGTTTCATATGTTTGAGGTTTTTCGGGACCATATCACCCCAACACTTTGCCACGAGCAAAGTGTGGAGTGTGATGGCCCCCTGCTTTTGTTGTTGTTGTGTGTCGGACCAAAGATGTCGAGATGAGCATGATAGTTATGATCTTGGCATAGCTTTGTAATACATGTTTAGCTTATATCAATAAGGTTAGTATGACTAAAGGGCATAGCATGCACACCGTGAGAAATTGAGCTCAGATATGCTAAATCATTGCAAGCATGAATTCTATTCTCGTGTGATATTCGGATGCTTGACTTGGTTGTGCTAGAACTTGCTCATTGCCTCGATCAAAGCCCAACCGCTATAGTCTCGAGTGTTCAGATGATTTATGCTCTTTTCATAGCCATGGTCAACAATGAAAATAAACCCGATATATATATGTCCTTTCATAGCCCTTCGAGTCGTTCGCTTTTAAATTATCTTGTGCCTTTCCCCGACCGGGATTGAGAGAAGAAGAATAGAGGATATGTACGCCTGGGTATCATTCTCGGCAAACACAACATTAGATGCCTGCCTTCGCCGCATAATGAGTTTAAATTCAAATGTAGAAAAGAAAAGAAAATGGTGGGAACAAAGTTTAAAATATAAAAAAAATAAGAAGTTCCCTAAAATATAAAGTGTGCTCAAAATTCCAAGTATTCTGCTAAGGAAATGGAAAATATTCTCGCCAAGACCTAAGTCACACAACCTTACCCCAAGATTAAATACTTCCAACTCAGCCAAGAAGTTCACTCAATACAACCCTAAAAGACCTAAGGATAGAGAACTTTGACCGCGTATAGGGCGTAGATAGTAGATTACAGCAAGCCTATGGCATTTCGATCAAGTCATCACTGAGCGTGAAAAACCCTAAACACGTAGAGTTCGAGTGCTTGAGAGAATTCTACAAACTTTCTTTGCCCCGATCTCGACTAACCTTGATGATAGTCAGATTAATCGCCTATGCCGATTATCTTTGTCATGTTATCATCTTATCCTTGCCGGGTTTTTTGTGTGTGTTGTTTGTGTTTTATTTTCTTTGGGCAAGGAATGTTTGTACGCTTGACGACAATCGTGTTCAAGTGTGCGAGTGACGAGCCCATTTTTCGGCTTTGGGTAGTCTCGCCTAGAAAGAGTACATTTTGTGTGTGTTCTTCATGGTGTTTGTGTTCTCGGGAGGACACACTGGGACGTTGCAGTGTCAGCGGATCTTGGGCAAGATCCGGCCACCTCCCATGAGAGGTAAAATCCTGAGGACCACCTGGCAAGACATTCGATATCTTGCCAAGACACCGCATCAGCATGGGAGCCGAGCCCCGATCAAAGAGTCAAGTGAAGTCAAGGCGTAATCGAGACGGGAAGAGAGAGGTGAAATGACGGTGAGTGATGCGGGATGAGGAAAGGTCAAGATGCACTGGGATGCAGATTTAGGACTCGCGCGACTCGCACGCAAACGTAGATTTCGGGCAACATTCATCCCCACCACCGCTGATTTTTGCCGAAAGGAAAGGTCAACCCGCACCGAGATGAGACAACCGCCAGATCAAGCCTGATGAGCTCTTGTTTGGTCCGTAGCCCGAGCTAAGTCGGGCACGACCACCACCGCCACCGAGATACGCACTTTGACCAAGCCAAAGTGATTTTACTTGAGTTCCCACAACAATTCCAACTCCGACACAGAGACTAACACACACACAACATTCGGAGAGAGATCGTCCGTATTTTCTCTCAACTTCTCTTTCATTTCTCTCGATTTCATGAGCGATTGCTTATGGAAGAACATGTCCTACGGCAAACAATTTATTATTATGTATTTGGTTACCGCTGAGCAACCGCTATGTAGAATGCTTTTGATTTACGCTTGATTTTCTATTCAAGTATGGTTTCGATTATGTTCTTGTTTATCGCTTTATGTTTATGTCGATTATGCGTGAGTAGTCGGTTTGGTCGACCCTCAAGAAGCACGCTGAGTCAAGGTCATACAAGTCGTGAGGTCTAAATTTCTTAGAACCTCGAGTGGGTGTTCTCAAGCTCTAGGCCTTATACACATGTTATTCCTTTCTTGAGCGTTAACTCCTGCCCAGAGCCTCTGGAGGGTAGTATACAAATAGCCTGAGTAAGACATCGAGGTCTCTTCGTCCCGGAAGTGCGCGGGCCGAGTGGGTGATTGTAGCCGCCGGCCTTGGGCAGGCTGCGAGCCACCCTGGACCGGCTGGGCTAGTTGGGCTGTCTAGTGAGTCAAGCCGCTGGGCGGACGAACCTATCTTGGAGACCGCCTCGCAAGTGCAGCAGTGGGCCTCAGATTAGTCCTAAAATCTACGGCAAGCCGGGCCGGGCTCGGTATACGGACAACCTAAAAGGTCATCTACCCTTGGTACCTTTAACTACTTACATACACTCTGGTGAAAACCTCGAACCTATGACCGACGCCTGACCAAGATCTCAACGTATGAACCCTCGCCCAACTACTTGTTATTTAATCTTTACCTTGGTTTTAAGTTTCAACATTTTCGCTTCAAGATATATCTCTCAAGACATCTCATCGAGACCGTCACCGATCGACACCTTGCCCTCCGGGCAACCTCCTACTCAAACCGTGACAACTCGAGTAACAACACAACCAGCCTTGGTTCGAATTCCTTAACTTGCCATGTACGGAACTATATGTTCAAGTTGATGAGATTATAAATGTATCTCGACGAGTTCTTGGTACTCTAACGACGGTAAACCGAAAGCTGTCCACACATCAATCTAAATATGATCCAAAGATCAAGCAAGAGGGAGTGTTGGGCAACTTTATGATTAATTGCACTCATCCGTGAATCCTCAGATAGAGTGTAAGATATCCACTGCACCTTCAAGGAAAAGGGGTATAGAGCCAAAGAGGCATTGGAATTAGTTAATCAGAATCTCGTGGACCGATGTCTACACAAACTCGTAGGGTATGAGTATTTATCACTTTCATCGACGAATACTTAAGGTATCGATATGTTTACCGCTCACCGCAAGTCCGAATGCTTGAGAAATTCAAAGAATTTAAGGCGGAAATGTAGAAGGTTAGAAAAGTATCAAGTCAATGCGGTCCGATCGCGTATGCAATATCTCGTAAATGAGTTCATAGACTATCTGGCACAAAGGGATTACTTCCTAATTAACTACACCGGCACATCGCAAAGAAATGGTATGTCGCTATAAGAAATAATACTCTTGAGATGGTTAGATCAATGATGAGTTATGCAATTTGCTTGTTTAGTTCTAGGGTATGCCTTAGAAACAACATCATACTTTCTCAATTAGTACCATCCAAGTCAATGACAAGATCCCTTTCGAGTTATGGTTGGGTGTAGCCTAGTTTGCCATATAGGATACGAGGCGCCCAAAGACAAGTGTTGCACAAATATGTTAACAGGTTGAGGCTAGATCCTACACAAAGCTATTTGTTGATATCCTAGAGGAACGAAATATTGTTATTTCTATAGTCCTAAGAATCGAAGGTCGTTATTAGCTCCAACCCCGATTTTGGAGGAGACTATATGAAAACCACAAATCCAAGGTTGAAATCATTCTTCTAGAAATCAAGATGATCGCCCACCATCGATTCTCCAAAGGTACAAGATATCGCTGCCTAATGGAGAGATTGATACCGACACTTCAAGAAATCAAGGGTCGAGTTTCCTGGGGCACAAAGACGAGCGACGCCACCCAAAGAAGTGTCGGATTTGTATAATCGAAGCGCTTTTGGTTGAGCTTGTATACAATGTTTCATGTTACCACTATTACAATCTCCTATCCGATTGTTTACTTGATTGCATATGTATGTCCCTTTATATCATATATAAGTTAGATCATACAAAGGCGCTGTAGATCACGTAAGTCTCGTATGATTGGTCAAGCATAACGAGATATAAAAAGTATCACAAACCGAGACAACTTGAGGACGAGTTGCTCAGATAGGCCGCGTATAGATAAGAAGTGACTTGACTTAGTTGCTTGTCTATGCCGGTACGCCTCGATAAGCCCTCATTTTTACCCGATTTATAAAGCTATATTCGCTTCGCTTATAATTGATAAGTTGGTCTTTCGAGTCAGTTTTGATATATTTATGTTTACCTTGGAAGATATTATGCCATGTGTATTTCGTGGTCATTTTAGACAGTTTTGATGTCAAAAGGTGGATCACGATAAAGAGGAATTAATCAGCCCAACATGAAGCTCGTATGGGTTAATATCTGCTTAGATACGATATTAAATATGATGAAATTGATTTAACAAGGATGGATTTGAAAAGTTTACTATGTTAAAGAGCATCTCGATAGAATTCTATAAAGGCGCAAGCGGATCGCACCGGAGTCCGGACGAGAGAACGGAGGAACAATAAGTCGCAAGAATGCGCAGCCTGAGGGAAAGACGTCATGAAGTTTTGCTCGCAGACAAACTCGCGAGGAACTATGGAATTTCAGCAATTTTGATGATCGCGATTGTCTTCGCGACATTCCTTCACAAGCAAAGCTCGCGAGGAAGAGAGAATGCGCGCACGCACTGATGTTCTCGACTTTCCTTCGCTGATTATCTCGAGCAAAGCTCATGGCGTAGCAATGAAACGCGGCACATCGATTACTTCGCGAGTTTCTTTCGCCGCTTTTCCTCGCGAGCACGTGTCGCGAGCTAAGAGCCTAGGGTTGCGATATAGCACATCGACGCCGATTCGAGAAGAGGTACACTTTACATCGAGGCATTAGACTTTTGTTTTTCGGAGATGTAACATCTTTTAGTTTTTATTTCTTTTGCACGTTTTTCATTCCAAATGATAGAATAAAATTAATTTAGCTTTTCAAGTTCTTTGATTCTCGCTTTAGTTTTTCGCTATTTTGATTCCGTATTCGCTTTCAATTTTATTCAAATTCAATTTTATTTACTGATCGAAAGTCGTTACATCGCTCATCGTGGAATCATACGGTTTTATTTATCTATCTTAATTTATGCTTTATTTATTTATCGCTTTAGTAATTTAATTATGTGTAGCTAAATTTCAGATTAATCCTGTGGTTTGTATGTCCGACTAGATTTGTATGATTGATCCGTTGACACTGCTTTTGCCGTCCCATTCATGATTTATGATTCTCGGTTTTAATTTCATTATTCGGTACTTGATCAATATCGATGCATGCTAGTTATGTGATTGATGTCTCATGAATTAATTGCGATAGTCGATATCTCGAATATATAATACGCTTTTACCTTGAGACCAAGCAGATAGGTGAACTGAGGAGGTAAATCTTATGTGCTTTGGTAATTAGCTTACTTCTCGAGACCCGACGAGATAGAGTTTAGTTAACCTACTACTATAGGTTTCCCGATTTAAAACTATAGTTACATTAGTGATCCTTCATATGAATATGGATTAAATTGGTAAACAAATTAATAGGTTAATTGTGTGAATCTGTTAAGTACATCCTTGTGGTCACCCTTTATATCCGGTTTTATTCCTTATTTATATTTGTGTCTAGTTTTATTATTATTTCTCGATAAATTGTTGTCTCAATAATAATCAAGATTCTCGTGTTGATTATTCACGTGTTCTCGAGTCGCAATTCCTCGTGGATACGATATAATATACTTGTTGTTTTACTATCAATTTATTTTGTAGAAATATAGCGATCAAATTTCGAGCCGCTGTCGGGACCTGCTTAGATTGCATAGTGATAATTTTCTCGATTGTAGTTATTAATTCAGCTTATTAAAAAATTTAAAAAATAAAATAAAAAATAAAAAATAAAAAATTATTATTATTTATGTGTTGCTTCATATTTGATTTGGTTTTATCTCTCTCAAGGTTTGATTACAAGATCTCAAAA
The DNA here is from genome assembly GCA_036937905.1 of Salvia rosmarinus. Lineage (NCBI taxonomy): Eukaryota > Viridiplantae > Streptophyta > Magnoliopsida > Lamiales > Lamiaceae > Salvia > Salvia rosmarinus. Next base: position 20,423,312 of record CM072824.1, on the reverse strand, counting down.
GAGAGAAATTATTCCTTCGATCTTGTGATCGAAAGATCGATAAAAGAGAAAGCCGAAGAAGACAAAAGAGACGGCAGATAGATAACCCCAAAGCCATTATAGAACGGCCGAGATGGAGGAAATGTTAGTTTAATGCAACGCCAATCGGCGCTGAATAATCGACGGGCTAAGTTGAGGTCGAGTACACCCATACCGCTTCAACCACATGCATGCACCACCCATAGATCGGCCCAAGGTAGACAACAACGTCAACGCCGAATACTCGAAGTTAAAGCCTCGCCTCATCAAGATGATACAAAGGAGTAGCTTTGGGAGGGTGATCAAGACCCCAATGCACACTTGAAGCTGCTCGATATCCGTGATACTATCAAGCGTAATCGGAGTGCCACCGATGCCATCCGAATGCCGATGTTTATATTCTCATTGAGGAGCCAAGCGAAAGAATGGTTCAAGAGCTCGACCGATCACTTGACACACGTGAGAGCAACAGGAGAAATTTTGTCTAAATACTTCCCACCCGCTAAGGCACAAAAGATCATTGCCGAGATCTCCCATTTTTCACAATTGGGAGATGAGTCGTTATTTGAGGCCCGAGCGATTCGTAAACCAAATTCGTAAGTGTCCACAAAGATTAATTTTCACCGAGCAACAAGTGACACAATTTTATAGTGGACTCAATGCTAACACCGTAGCATTGTTGATGCGTCACCGGAGGATGTCTTCTCAATCGAGGAATAGACGAAGTTGCTGAGAATTATTGAGAGATGGCATCCAACAGCTTATCAATGGTCATGGAGACAAAGCAGATCGTAAGAGTGGTCACGCAGAGTCGACGATAAGTATGATGATTTGTTAGAGAAATTCACAACTCATGGAAAGAATACGGCCGAGAGGAAAGTGGCGTATGATCGTAGCCATGGCGCAGAATATGGAGGAGGTTCACTATGTGAACCAAAGGAGTAATTTCAAGGAACCAAAGTGGAATCCACCATATCATCCCAATAATAGAGTCACCCCAAATTTTTCCTATGCTAATGTTAATGCTCAAAGAACCACCACCGGTTTTGCGTGAATAATGGGATGATTATGGATCCTAAGAAGCCGAGCTCAAGGATGCAACAAATGTTGGCAGCAATCAAGAATAGCAACCGAGTCACCAACAAATTGTGGCTCAACAAAATATTCAGATTTAGTAAACTGGGAATAGTCAACACTGAGAGCATAGTCAATGCCATAAATAATATTGTCATAGCCCTTGAAAGCAAGTGAAGATGATAGAATCAAGGGGCAATGGCCAATGAGCGAGCCGGACGATAGTGCAAGGCATTTCCAAGCAACACCGAATGTAATCCTAAGAATCATATGCCCGAATCTGCAAAGCAATTTATTTGAGAAGCGGAGATTCATATGAAAATCATCCTGAGAACCAAGAGAGAAACAATACAAAGAACGAGGAGAAGAGGATGAGAACGACGATCCGTCAAATTCCGCCACGAGAGCCTCGCGACAAATTGTCATGAGGTTACCTCACGAGGAAAGACGGGCAAAGATACATTCACACGATCGCGACCTTCCTCACGAGGAAGGGTCGCGAGGGAATCCTGCCAAGAAAGCTACGCCAGATGAAGAACCTCGCCGCGACCTTACCTCGCGAGGAATCGCGAGGTAAACTCGCGAACACCGACGAGAAAGTCAGACGACCTTACCTCGCAAGGTCAACACGCGAGACTTCACGCGAGACGAATGATGCGCGAGCGATAAATGCTAAGATCCGACGCCCCAAAGCCTACACCCATTTCCTCAAAGACATCGGAAGACGAAATATGATGAGGAGTTCGCCGATTCAAAGAGATGTTCCTAAAGTTAACATCACCATCTTTGAAGCGCCGTAAATATGCCCGATACATCAAATGTTTCAAAGATGCAGCAAGCAAGAAGAAGTTGGGTATTTGAAAAATTAACCTTTCAAGAATGCAACATTATTTTACGAGAAAGTTGTCACCAAACGGAAGGATCCGGAGCTTCACGTTGAGTGCGAGATTGTCGAGCATACATTCCCAACGTGTTGTGTGATTTGGGAGCGAGCATAAACCTCGATGCCTTTATCTGTTCAATCGCTGAGCAAAGGCAAATGAAGCCAACTTCAATTTATTAATGATGGCCGATGTGTCACCGTGATACCCTAAGGGAATAGTTGAAGACGTGTTGGTAAGAATTCGTGATTTTGTCTTTCCCACGATTTTGTTATTTTGACATACCCGAATTTAAAAATCAACCACTAATCCTGGTCGGCCTTTTCTAGCAACTAGTCGTGCTTTAATTGATGTGTAGAAGGTGATCTTACATTTCGTGTCAATGATGATGAGCTGAAAATCTCAATCTATGATGCCATCAAGCAACACAATAGTTCGTGAGCACGAGAATGCTATTCGATCACCATCGCCACACCGGACAAGTCTCGCACTGATGTCAACCCGACCAAGAGACGAGGATACTACAAAGAAGAGATGGACTCGCATGGAACCCAAGTGACTTGTTCAAGTTTGGGAGGCCACTCCACACTCTGATGGTCTAAAGTGAATGCAAAGTATGGAGGCAAACATGATTTGGGAAGAAGTCAACGCCAAAACGCCGATTGATCGAGGTTAGTATTGGTCTAGCTAAAGACATTTAAATTTAGCACTTGTTGGGAGGTAACCCAATGTTTTCCTTTGTTTTGTATTGTTTTCGCTTTTGTTTTGCTTTGCTTTGTTCGCTTTGTTTTGTTTTTCGTGTTTGGGTTTTGTGTCTGCTTTTGATTAAGTTGAATGACGAAAGCAGCCAATGATGAGAATTGTTTTATTAGAAAATTTGATTGCAACCGATTTTGTAGACAAAGCATGTTATGATTATTGTGAGTATTGAGCCTTGAAAACTTGATCACACTTTGAAACCCGAGACTTGAGCTTTTACCGCCATATCTTTTCACCGTGTTTCTTCTCGTGTGAATAGTTTGAAATAGCATGTGTTTCTCTAGAACTTGTCGTGGTTCTTTTCGATGTTGCATTGATGTGCTTAAGAATTTTGAAATGATATTAGCATTCTTTTCTTAGCCATACACTATCCAAACACTAACTCGTTATTTTATTATCCTTGACGAGCCCGCTTGAGCCTACATTATTCTTTCATATAGCCGTGGTCAAGTTATGTTGTTAGTGGATTTTGGTTGCTCAAATTTGTATGAGAAAAGAAAGGAAAGAAAGAAAATTTATGATGAGAAAGTGATAGTTAAAAATAATTGCTACCCATATAAGTTCAAAAAAAGAAAAAAATAAAAAGAATAAAAGAGTTGGCACAAGTATGTGAAAATAACATAAATGGGTAAGTAGCTAGTGCATTGAGACGATTATATCACTTATATGAAAATTGTGGAATTCTTAGAAAAATGACTTCTTGTTATGGAGAATTGAAATGAATTGTGAAAGTTTGGGAATTGTGTCTTACGATACTTATGGTGTTTTCATTATGGGATTATGAGTCACTTAGCCTAAATATATTCTACCTTACCAAAGAGCTTACATTATAACCTCAGTATAAGACCTTTTATCTTAGTTCTCGAGCACATATTCGAGCAATGGAGAATTAGATGATTTGCAAGCTTATGGTAGATTCCATGTGTTTTAAACTTGAGAGTATACATCCTCCTCGATACACTTGAGTGTTTGAGATTTTTTATATATACATCCATGTTGTGAGGATTCAAGTTTAAGAAGGCTTCAGGCTTATGATTATCATGATATGTGGAGTTTAACGAAAGATGTTGTGATTTGATTCACACTACAAAATGCAACGATCGATTTAAAATTCCGTCAGAAACTCGTTCGATCCGTCGCTAAATGGATTAGCGAAGATTTGCGGCGAATAAGTGGTCGCCGGAAACCTGGTAGGCAAAGGTATAGCGACGAATTACGTCCGTCGCTAATTTATAGCGATTTTAACAATGACGGAAATTGCGCCGTTAATCCACGACCTCTCGAACGGCCGCCCGATACCAAACCGCCGTTAACGGGATGCTAATCCGTCCGAAGTTAGCGACGGATTAACGACGCACAGGTCGAAGCAATAATACCGCCGCAACTCCGCCGTTATTCTCGACGCCAACCGCCCGATCCGCCGCCAGTTATAATTTTTTTAATTTACGTAACAACACCGTCAGAACCATCAGAACCATCGCTAGTCCGCCGCAGTCCGCCGCTAGTTACGCTTGGTTCGCTTATTTCACGTTGTTAATCCGTCAGAGGTCCGTCACCGATCCGTCGCAAGTCCGCCGCTAGATAAGAAAAATCGACAGCTTAATTTGATTTTGACACCACCGCTTTAAAACAACCCAAACAAACCAATTCCATCCAATTCAATCTATACAATCCAAACTATCCAAACAACCAATTCCATCCAATTCAATTCATACAAAGCAATTCAATCCAAACAAAGCAATTCAATCCAAAATAAACCAATTCAATCCATACAATACAAACTATCAAAATAAACCAATTCAATCCAAAATACTGTAATATCCAAACAATCCCATAAAGAAACAATTCTAAATCATGCGATAAGTTAACAAATTCATAATACAACACGAATATGTCGAGGTGAGGGGAAACGGGAGCTCATATCACGAGGCGGGAACGGAGTCGCCATGAAGCGCCTAGGCCTCCCACCGCCAAGACTGAGCCTCAATCGCTTCAGACGCTATCTCGCTGCCTCACCACCAGATTCGCCTCAGATGCCGCGCCGCCGTCCCCAATCGGCCTCAGATGCCTCAAGGCCGATTTATCCGCCCGCATCCAATAGTCGTTGTTGATAAGCTATGGAATCATCAGTCGGGCACTCTCCACCGAGTGAGACGACGCTCGCTCGCATGTATGTCCGTGATAGAGAACCAGCTCCAAATATCCTATTCTTTTTCTTTGAGGAGCTCCCAAGGATATTTTTGAGAATTTGAGTCCTATCACCTCGCTGCCTCATCACTCCCCGATTGGCTCAACTGGGTCACATGTTCCTCAACCGCCTGTAATATAATTTCATACAATTATTATTTAATTAAATGTTCGTTGCGCTTAATGAATATACTTACCATGACATCCGAAGCTTCCTGTCTCAGATAGCTCCCCGCTTGGTGGCATGATACTCGAATACATCCCATCGACATCTTCTATGGCTACTCCACGCCTTCGCCTACAAATAAGTCAAACAAATTAAATAATTAACAAGTATCACGATTCTTAAATAAATTTACTATATCTAAAACTTCAAAGTACTTACAATCTCTCGTGATACTGAATGCAGAGCGTGAGCCACCCCGATGCTCGACTATCCCAAGACTCGCCATCCGCAGACATCCTGCTGTCGCGGGCCTTGCCGCCTCGACGCCCGTCCGAGCCCAATATGCCTTCCAATTATCTCAATCTCGCCTGTGGATAAATGGAGCTGGTTGGCGAGTCCTTCACGCTGATCTTGTGAACAAGATCTTTATAGCGCCATGCCTTTGCACCAAAGAGGAATGACTGTGGCATCATCCATCGTATCATCCCAATAAAATATTTCGCAAAAATATATGATTAGAATATGCAAAGGTCAAATCATAAATGACTTCAGATAAACAACACAAACCTCAATTCATAGAAATAAATCTTGAACTCGAGGCACCAATTTCCAATCAAGCCGCTAGATTCATGAATCTACTAACGACTCCGTAATCACGCTGCTATATCATTGCTCGACACAAAATGCTACAATTTACGTAAAATAAAGACATTAGAATGCTAAAATTTATTTAAACCGAGACATACAAGAGATAACGCCATACCCATTCACAATGGCTATCTTCTTCATCCCCTCTAGATGGCACTCCATTACCGCCGAGGGGCGGGTCAGGAGACAATGCCCATGCCTTCTTCTAGTCGGTAGGTATAGGCGACGGCGGTATGATCCCGAGTGCCTCCTACGTGATGACATCTCGCAAACAAAGGTAAAATGTCAGATTAAAATTCACAACAATACATATCATAACGCTTTTGTGCATACTAGTGACAATTATCGCCGCCGCTATTTGAACTCTGTGTGCATACTTAAAATGCTATAAATTCACAAATAATGCATATCATAACGCTTTGTGTGCATACAAAAAATGCTATAAATTCAAACCCTATTCATCGTCGCCGCCATCATCATCATCCAATGTATGATTGTCTTCCGACTGACAATTCAACTTCATCATCCTCATTATCGATGTCTCTTCAATGTCAATGAGTGTACCGTCAGATGAACTAGTGTCGTGTCCTCATCCACAACGACATTAGTAATCGAACCTAATGCATCCTCTCGAAAAGTGAGATTATCGATGCGTAACTCTCATCCGAGACTTCCACATTAGATCGAGCTTTAATTTTGCATACTTCCCACCACTCTTTCATAGATTGTTTTAAACTCGATATGCACAATAGTATACTGAACGGCTTGATCATGCAGGATAAACGGTTCAAACTTGTTATATCTTCTCGTATGATTTATCAAACCAACTTGTACTCGGAATGAATTGATAACCCAATCGTGAAGGATCAAACCACTCGCATCTAAACAATGTTGTGGTCTTCGCTGGTAGCCCAGATATTCCAACTCACAAACCTCCAATAATCGACCATAAAAATCGAGTTCTCGTGTCTGCACTATAAGTTTCACCTTTAATGCACACTCCACTATTCATAGTTGATCTTGTGACCCATGTTCTAAAGTGTGAAATTTGAAACCATTTATATAATACCGGCACGCCTTAATTAGAGTCAAGGCCCTTGGCAAGAGACAATATGAACGGATTCACAATGTTGTTAGTATGATCTTCGACCTATTAATTGTAAAAAACGATTAGAATGACCGACTAAACGCATATATTAAATATTTTCTACTAATAATCATCAAACGGGAAGCTCTCTTCAATCGACCTCAATATCCGAGCTGAGATAAGTGGATTTGATCTTTCACATCTTCGATGAATAAACCACATCAACATATATTTACGATCCTAGTTAATAATAATAATAATAATAATAATAATAATAATAATAATAATAATAATAATAATAATAATAATAATAATAATAATAATAATAATAATAATTAACAATGAATAATAAGAAAACACTACACTTACGCCATGTAAATGTCTCCAACTTCAACACGCTTGAGCAACACGATAAACGAAAGAAGATCATATTCTCTACTATCCAAATATCTCGCTGACATATTTCCAAAAGGTCCGCCATCTTGCTTGAAGATTTGAAGCATATCCGATAGTCTTCGCCTAATCTCCGCCGACCATGATGCTAATCAACTTCGCTCTACGTGATCATCAAAATAATACGAGCAAAATGTCGATACTTCTTCTACTAAGTAAGCATTGCGATAGAACCTCAACCCCGGCTTTATTTCGTGACGTTGTTCTTCAACTTACGTAGTATCTACAAAATTTAGAACGTTGTTCTTCATATATATATATATATATATATATATATATATATATGTATATATATGTGATAATGTACGAGCAAGACTTTTCAAATGGATACATCCATCCAGTATGAACAGTTCTCGCAATACGGGCTTCATCGCCTAGACGAACCGAAGATGTTCCATGGAGTCAAGAAACTAGGGGAAAATGCGCCAAGCTTGCATAAAATCATCGAATATTTTCGAGCCCGCATGCATCATCAAGCCCTATGTTTCGAGAAGTTAAATCTTTGAAGAATAAAGATAATTCACATGTTTTCCAAACATTTGGTGGGAGAAGTTCATAAATGCAATCGGTAGAATTGTCAGATGAAATGTGATACCATGACTCTTCATCCCAAACATCTTCGCCATGTCATGTCTACACATCTACCCATGTTCAAACGCACTCCATCCGAAATCTTAAACCTCTTACCCACTCACATAAGACTTTTTTCTCACGATTGTCAAGTGTATAAGCCTTTCGATATTTTCCTCGTTGATTCATTCATCGTCAACTCGTCTCAGTAGCAAAGATAAATTAAGTTCTTCTAGATTTGCTTGTATCTTTTGTCTTCCTCGACATTCACGATCGTGTTGAAGACATTATCGAACACATTCTTTTCTATGTGCATGACATCCAAATTATGCCGAATCAAAAGAAAACTCCAAGAAGGTAGATCCTTAAAATACTTTTCTTCCATCCGCCCAAACCGCTGATATTCTCGCTATTTATTTCATCATCGCTAATCTCATACATGAGACTAGTCCTATACCCATATTAGTGACAAGCTCATCTCCCATCGCGCTCGTGGATCGTTAGTAATCATTGTGTTCTTTCTCAAACCTCTTCGATCCCTTCAAATGGGTGATTAGAGCTAGAAATTTACGATGGTTATCAAACCATGACCGCTACCACTTTTAGCTAAAGTAAAAGCATCAGATACTCCATGCAAGGCGACAAGCTAATCTTCCAACAGATTCCATCCGCATAACATAGAGTATGCAGGAAGTCACTAATTGTCCAAAGTAATGCAGCGGCATTTGAAAATTTCGCTCAACGATACATCATAAGTAAGAACGCCGCCATCCCACAAATCTATTAACTCGCTATCAATGGTCAGTAGAACACATCAATCTTCTCCTTCGATTACGCGTCCCGCACTAAGATCGTAAGAAACATGTATTGCTCCTTCATACACAGCCACGGGAAGATTATAAGGGTCAAGATAACGGGCCATGATGAATATTGCTTTCCGATCGACCGAATGGCTGAAACCGCCGCTGAGAGTCCCAATCGCACGTTACTTAATTTCGATGCAAATAAGGAAACTTCGTGTTCAAATGTTTCCATGCAATTGAGTCTCGCGGACGACGATGACCCCATCATCGACCGACGATGCATGCCAACGATATTTTCCGCCGTAGCATCGATGCATACAATCAGAGTCGAGGAGTTAGAGGAAAATAATACATCTTTTATATGCTACTTGTGCTTTCCGTCGACTTCCACCAGCTCGAGTATTGCTCTTGAAACGAGGATGGTTACAGTAATTTGCAGCTCTTCAATTCGTAATCTTCGCGCCAATAAATCATGCAATTAAATGGACAACAATCAATTTTGTGTACGGCAACCCCATGCCACGCAACAATCTCTTCGTGGTCAGAAGTCATCAGCACGCATTTCCATCCGATGCGACTTTTCATCGCCTCGATATTTGATCAAACCCTTCTCGAATGTTGTTCTCGCTTCCAACTCGTAAGTCGAGCCACAAATGACAACTGTGTGATCCGAGCAACCCGCCATAAAGGTTTATCGGCAAAGATTCAACATATCGTAAAAAATTTTGCATCGAATTGCCCTCTTCGATCTCGCCAAAGTCGAACTGCAGGACCAGCAAAGATCCACTACCATCGTATGATACGATTTGGTTGACGGTTAACATCCGAATCCACAACATTTTCCCTACTTGTGGTTGTCTCTCCTGAAATATCCATGTGTGATAATTTGAACAACCAAATTTTGATAAGTGATATCGCATAGTATCTTTCTTCCGATAAGGTATATTCTTACACTTCTTACACTGACACTGATTTTCTCTCCATCCGCCGAATAAAAATCGAGCACTAGCGAATTCAATAAAACTTTCAAGTCCATCTAGAAATTCAATATTTAATCCACCAACCTAACTAAACCTCTTATACATCCACTCACGATTGTCATTCATTCTTCAAGCTCCTAATTATAAATAATTAATTAAACATGTTCAACATAAGTTGTACAATATAAACTAATTATACACTCATAAGTTTATCGAGTGGAGTGAGCAAATCTTACTTATAATTATTGGTTAGTTATCTACGAGGCAACATAAACCCTAATTCAAGTTTCATATACTTAACCTTAACCTAAAATGAAGTGTGCAAATCTTACTTATAAAACATCTTATTCTAATAAAATTTCGACAGTAGTAAGTTTTATAAAATTAATCGCTTTCATTCCCAATTCAACCAAACTTCACCAAATCATCACCATACAACCGAAAACATCTTATTCATATACTGACCTTAAACTAATTAAGCATGAAACGAGCAAAGACACTTATAAAACATCTTATTCATATAACAATTCTAACAAAATTTCGGCAGAGTAAGTTTTATAAAATTAATCGCCATTTGATTTCCAATTCAACTAAACTCAATGTATAATTACGTGAAAGTAATGTGGATGATTCCGTATGGAATCGTTTACGTCGATAGTCACGCTAGCGATGTAATTATAAGGTCTCAGATATGTTGATTAATTATTTAATTATATTAAACTAAGCTAGATTGAATAGAATATTTATTTTGAAAATATATAAGATAAAGTAATAAATAAACATAATCTAAAGTCTGAAATTGAATGCACCGAATGTGCCTCAACTTTATTCGACTTGGTGCTTAAGAATTATTTAGATTTTTTTGTGATGCACTTTCTTTTGTAACGGGAACTCACACCACATTTGGTACGCAATGAGTAAATTCATACTCTTATGCAATAGTTTGCAAATTATTCAAGAAGGTTAAACCATATATGAAAAACTAAATGTAATAGATTTAAACTTATACGAGACATACCCTGTATTTAAATGTATGATACTTCCGCTTAATCAAATCCTAATTGTTATTAATAGAACCTAATAAAGGACTTATAAATTTAATTGATGATTAATGAACCTTAATTACATCAATGCAGATATCCAAATGTACACAATTTTTGTTAATCTATAATATTTATGGAATTCTAACCCAAAACCTTTTACTTATACCCAATCTTCCACTAAGATAACTTCATGTGATACAATTTTTCCTCATTTTTCATGGGTTATAAATAAAAGTGTGCATTTTGATTTTACAAATTATAGCAACAAGCAAACTCATACAATTTTGAAACTTATAAAACATCTTATTCATATAACAATTTAACAAAATTTCAAGTAGTAAGTTTTATAAAATTAATCGCCATTTGATTCCCAATTCAATCAAACTCATTCAAATTTCACCAAATCATCACCATATGCCTAATTATACACTTAACAACTCAAAACATCTCACTAAATGATGAATTTATCATCCCAATTCACATCCAAGCTTATCAATTTCACAAGCCCAAATCACAAGACTAACATTCAATGTATCATTTTCACTATCAATTCGTAAACTCAATTCAATTTTCACTAGCCATTCAATGCATCATATATAATATTTTCACTATCAATTCAATACATCATATAATTTTTCACTAATCAATTAATGCATCATATACAATATTTTCAATAAAATCAACAAATATATAACAAAATAAAAAATGAAATATAAATAAAACCCAAACAAACCAACCCGACTGACGACTGATGGGCGGGCAAGGCAACAAGGGTCAAGGCATTTACAGTGAGGCGGAGGCTATGGACTACGGACGGCGGCGCGGGACTACAGAGCAACGGCAGGGCTCGACTGGCCGGGCAGGGCTGGGCAATGCATGGGCAAGTGGGGCAGGAGGCGGGAGGACGGCGGGGGCGGACGGACGACGGCGGCGGCAGGTGGGCGGGCAGGGGGCGGGGCGGGCTGTCATAAAGGGCGGGGCTGGCTGGGTCAAAGGGCCGGGCCGGGCGGGCGGGGTTAGGTCGGGGGCGGGCGACGACGAAGAGGAGCGGCCGCAGCGGCAGTGCACTAAAGGCGGGCTGTGGCTTGGGGGGGGTGGTTGGGGGTGTCATGAGGGTTGTGGGCGGGCACGGCGGGCGGCGGAGATCAGCGGCAACGGGCGGGTTTCCGCACGGCGGGCAGCGCGTGTGGTTGGGGAGGGAGGGGGGAGGTTTCGTGGATCCGATATGAAATCGGGAAGAAACTCGCTCGTTATTAAACTTTTAGCGGCGGATTAGCGACGGAATAGTCCGTCGTTATATTTAAAATATCAGTAACGACGGATTAACGACGGAATAATTTAACGACGGACACGTATCCGCCGTTAATTAACGCATGTAATATAAAAATAAAAGATTTTACATTAACGACGGAATGAATTCGCTGTTAAATTAGAGACTATTTTACGACGGATATTCCGTCGCTATTATTATTGGGAATAAATAAAATCGTAATTAAAATTAACGACGAATTGTATCCGCTGTTAAAATAAATTAAAAAATTAGAAATAATCTGATTTTTAACGACGCTTAGCTTACGGAATTGGTTAATTCAATTAAAAAATAACAAAAAAAATTAATTTTAACGACGGACACTATCCGTCGTTAAATTTAACGACGGAATAGAGACGGAAATGCCGTCGTTAAAACTTCGCGCGAGAATTCCCCGCCATGATACGTCACGATCCGTCACGATCCATCGCAAAAAATTCGCCGCCAATCCGTCCGATTCACGACCCGCATTATTAACGCCGCTAATCCGTCACGATTCACGCACCCGCATTTTATCCGCCGCTAATCCGTCGCCGATCGGTCAGTATTTTTGTAGTGTCATTTGATGAATCTTTATTGTTCATCGCTTCCGGTGCTTATTGCTTTTGTCGCTCGACTTTTGCTTGTCTTTGGTCGCCTCTCTTGTTCTCGATTTTTTTAGACAAACAAAAGGTTAAGTTTGTGAGTTGATAAGCCTCATTTTACCCGATTTATAAGACTATATTCGCTTCGCTTATAATTGATAAGTGATCTTCGAAATGCCTTTTGATATATTTATGTTTACCTTGGAAGATATTATGCCGTGTGTATTTCATGTCATTTTAGCATGTGTTTTGATGTCAAAAGGTGGATCACGATAAAGAGGAATTAATCAGCCCAACAACGAGCTCGTGTGAAGAATATCTGTTTAGATACGACATTAAATATGATGAAATTGATTTGACAAGGATGGATTTGCAAATTTTACTATGTTAAAGAGCATCTCGATAGAAGTCCATATGCGCAAGAGGATCGTAATTCGGAGTCCGGACGAGAGAGAACGATGCGAAACATCGAAGTCACGCAATGCGCAGCCAAGGGAAAACACGCCTCGCGAGTTTTGCTCGCGAGACTTGCTAGCGAGACAAACTCACGAGGAACTATGGAATTTCAGCAATTTTGATAATCGCGACTTGTCTTTGTGACATTCTTTCAAAGCAAAGCTCATGAGAAGAGAGAATGTGCGCACGCATCGATGTTCTCGCGACTTTCCTTCGCGGGATTATCTCTCGAGCAAAACTCGCAATGTAGCAATGAAATGCGCAGATCGATTACTCATGAAGTTTCTTTTGCGGCTTTTCCTCGCGAGTGCGTGTCGCGAGCTAAGAGCCTAGGGTTGCGTATATAGTACATCAGACGTCAGATTCGAGAAGAGGCGCACACTTTTACATCAGAGGCATTAGACTTTTGTTTTTCGAGAGACGGAACATCTTTTAGTTTTTATTTCTTTTGCACGTTTTTCATTCCAGTTGATTCCTGTTTAGCTTTTCAAGTTCTGTTTGATTCCTATTTTAGTTTTTCAGTTATTTTGATTCCAGATTCGCTTTCAATTCTTATTCAAATTCAGTATTATTTACGGATCGAAAGCTGTTACATCGTTCATCATGGAATCATACGATTTTATTTATCTATCTTAATTTATGCTTTCTTTATTTATTTATTGCTTTAGTAATTTAATTATGCGTAGCTAAATTTCGTATTGATCCTAGGGTTTGTATGTCCGACTAGATTTGTATGATTGATCCGTTGATACTGCTTTGCCGTCCCATTCATGATTTATGATTCTCGGTTTTAATTTCATTTTTGGCACCGATCAATATTGATGCATGCTAGTTATGTGATTGATGTCTCATGGAATTAATTGCATAATCGATATCTTGAATATATAATACGCTTTTAATTTGAGACGTATGAGATAGGTGAACTGAGGAGGTAAATCTTTGTGTGCTTTTGTAATTAGCTTGCTTTCTCTCGAGACCCGCTTGAGATAGAGTTTAGGCTAACCTACTACTATATGTCATTCCGACGGAAACTATAGTTACATTAGTGATCCTTCATATGAATATGGATTAAATTGGTAAACAGATTAATAGGTTAATTGTGTGAATCTCGTTAAGTTAAGTACATCCCTAGGGTCAGTTTTTTATATCTGGTTTTATTCCTTATTTATATTTGTGTCTAGTTTTATCATTATTTCTCTCTTGATAAATTGTTGCCTGAATAATAATCAAGATTCTGTGTTGATTATTCGATGTGTTCTCGAGTCGCAGTCCCTGTGGATACGATATAATATAATTGTTGTTTTACTATCAATTTATTTTGGTAGAAATGTAGCGATCAAATTTTGGCGCCATTGTCGGGGACTGTTTAGATTGTATAGTGATAATTTTCTGGATTGTATGGAATTTCAGCTATTTTGATGATCGCGACTTGTCTTCGCGACATTCCTTCGCAAGCAAAGCTCGTGAGGAAGAGAGAATGCGCGCACGTAATTAATGTTCTCGCGACTTTCCTTCGCAGGATTATCTCTCGAGCAAAGCTCGTGAGGTAGCAATGAAATGCGGCAGATTGGATTACTTCGCGAGTTTCTTTCGTGACTTTTCCTCGCCAGCGCGTGTCGCGAGCTAAGAGCCTAGGGTTGCGTATATAGGACATCAGACGTCAGATTCGAGAAGAGGCGCACACTTTTACATCAGAGGCATTAGACTTTTGTTTTTCGAGAGACAGAACATCTTTTAGTTTTTATTTCTTTTGCACGTTTTTCATTCCAGTTGATTCATGTTTAGCTTTTCAAGTTCTGTTTGATTCCTGTTTTAGTTTTTCAGTTATTTTGATTCCAGACTCGCTTTCAATTCTTATTCAAATTCAGTTTTATTTACGGATCGAAAGCTGTTACATCGTTCATCGTGGAATCATACGGTTTTATTTATCTATCTTAATTTATGCTTTCTTTATTTATTTATTGCTTTAGTAATTTAATTATGCGTAGCTAAATTTCGTATTGATCCTAGTGTTCAGATGTCCGACTAGATTTGTATGATCGATCCGTTGATACTGCTTTTGCCGCCTCATTCATGATTTATGATTCTTGGTTTTAATTCTCATTTGTTGGTACCGGATCAATATTGATGCATGCTAGTTATGTGACTGATGTCTCATGGAATTAATTGCATAATCGATATTTTGAATATATAATACGCTTTTACCTTGAGACCGCGACATAGCGAACCGTAGGGTAAATCTTTGTGTGCTTTTGTAATTAGCTTACTTCTCGAGACCCGACGGAGATAGAGTTTAGACTAACCTACTACTATAGGCTGTCCTGACGAAAATTATAGTTACATTAGTGATCCTTCATATGAATATGGATTAAATTGGTAAATAGATTAATAGGTTAATTGTGTGAATCGTTAAGTTAAGTACATCCTAGTGTCATTTTTTTATATCTGGTTTTATTCCTTATTTATATTTGTGTCTAGTTTTATTATTATTTCTCTCTTGATAAATTGTCGCCTGAATAATAATCAAGATTCTGTGTTGATTATTCGCTGTGTTCTCGAGTCGCATTCCCTCGTGGATACGATATAATATACTTGCCGCTTTACTATCAATTTATTTTGGTAGAAATATAGCGATCGCCTCCGACGATTGATGGATCATGAAGATGAGTTCTTCTATCCGACCGTCGTGAAAGAACCTAGA
The DNA here is from genome assembly GCA_036937905.1 of Salvia rosmarinus. Classification (NCBI taxonomy): domain Eukaryota; kingdom Viridiplantae; phylum Streptophyta; class Magnoliopsida; order Lamiales; family Lamiaceae; genus Salvia; species Salvia rosmarinus. The sequence goes on along the minus strand of CM072824.1, from coordinate 20,407,593 downwards.
TCTCGGTGACTTTACGCTGATCTAAACCTCGATAAGGTATTAGGTGAGTATGAGTTGTCGACCATCACTTGACTTATTATGGGTGAGGGTTACATGAGATAACCCAAGATTCTCTCATCTCGGGTGGTGGCGTGTTTGATGTCATGCTAGTTACCGTGTCGAGTCACCATATCCGCTTCGGATGACGACGCCCCTTAAGGAGCTCAAAGGTTTATTGTACTAAACCCCGCAGTTGAGTTATCTCAAGTACAATAATAAGGTTGAGTGGTACTACTTATGAATTAAAGATATTAATTATTTTAAGCAATGTAATCAGAAATAATTAATGGACGCAATATCTTAAATACGGGATTCGTGAAGTCTAAGTGCAAGCCCGACTCAACTTCGTAAATAAAGGTAAGTCGGCATTTATTCTCTAGTGGCATGAATAAATGTTTATGAATTAATTTATGTTCGGGCTGAATATAAGATAATTAATTTATTTGAGGCCCATCTTTATTCCTCGGATTTGATCCTGGTCGGCCCATCCAGCCCGGAGCTTAGTGAATTTTCGTCCACCTCCTCTAGAGTCCCACCGAGACTCTGCTTTGATCCTCTCTATCTTAAGTGATATTATTATATTGATTGATATGCGTAAATTTATCCGGATAGATTTAGGTCGATTATAAATATAAGGTGAGAGAAATCAAACCCTAATCCTCAATAGTGAAATTTTCGAGAATCATACTTCCAAGTTAGATTTTGAAAACATTGAGAAGAGGAAGAAGGCGAATTTTCATAGCACTCTATAGATTGTCCTCACCGACATCGAGTTTAGGCAATCGGATACCCCGTAAGATCAAAGCACGAGTCTCGATCCAACTTTGCCTTACGTATTCACGTGTAAACACAAGAAAACATCAACGTGTTGCAATTAATTATATAGGTGCATGCTAGGTATATAATCAATGTATGGTGAATTAAACATCCAAGATAGATCCTCGTGAGAGGGTTAAAATCAAATTTCCATTCAATTGTTATCGAGCCCGATCAAGATTCGCTCTGCTGGATTAATTCACGCTTGATTATTATATGCGCAATTAATTAATTATGGATCTGTCGTTCATCGTGGCTCGTTTAATTTTTTGTTGGATTTTGTTTTTCACCACGAGAAAATCCGTGGTTAGATTAGAATTTTTCTTGTAAATCTAATCTGTAAAAGAAGAACGAAGATAAAAAGCACCAAGAACGAGACGATGGGAGGCACGTCGGAAAACCGAACGCACGGTCGAGGGTGTGCGGGCGACGGCATGCGGACGTGCTCGACGCTCGCAACACGCCTCTCGATAGCTACGTGTGTTTTCTCGACTGCATCGGACGGGCAGGGCCTGTGCCTCGCCGACCGGGCGGATATCTCGGCAGCGTTGGGTAGCGTCGGCACGGCAGCCGGTAGGCGAGCGCGGGCGCGGCGGCTTCGTGCGAACGCCGCATCGAGCGCAGCGTGCCGGCGCGCCGGGCGGGCTCGTAGGAAGCTTCGCCGCCAGCTGGCACTCAGCAGACGCCCGACAAGCCTCGGCGACGTGGCTCGGCACGCCCGCCGGTCGTGTGTAGCAGCGCCGGTAGCGCTTGACGAGACTCGACAGATCGCGAAAGCGAGCCGTAGCCGGGCGTGTGAGGCGGCGTTTTGTACGACACCTCAAGACGCCGACGGGTCGTGCTCGCTCGCCGACAAATACCAAGAAGATGCGGGTGATTCTCGCCGCAACGCCGTAACGCCCTCGGTGGTACTTTCTCTGGCGCTCGGACGGCCTCGCAGTCGCTCCCAGCACCGGGCGGTCTCGTAGGTCTCGCCGGTACCACACGGTAGCTTGACGCGGGCGGCTGGGCGATGGCGCGAACGAGTCCGGGCAGGTCTCGGCGAGGCTGGGCAATGACGCTCGCGGGCAGTAGGGCGACCACGAGGTAGGAGAGTTGTGCGGCGGATGGTGTTGGGCGTGCGCATGGGCTGTGCCCTAGCGCGCAGCCCTGCCCATCTTGGGCCGACCCGGCCCGTTTTCGACCCAAACTCGAATTTTCGGCCCAGACTTGAATTTTCAACCCGGTTCCAGATTTTTGACCTGATTCGGCCCGATCCACTGTTCCGGCCAGTTTTCAAATTTCGGCCCAAATCAAGTTTTGATGAATCCGGTCCGTGCCCGTGCACGCGAGGCCCGTTTCGAGATTTTTGAAGATCTGGACTTTGCAAATTTATGTAATAAATTAGGCAGGGAAGTACAGAATCCACGAGTGGGCAACAATGAACGAATTTATTTATGTTTATCGTTTAAAGTATGTCGTGGATGTTTAAATTATGCAGAAGCATGCTATGTATGTTTAATTATGTAGATAAACATATTATATGTTTTCGTGATTGGATGCGCATAGTAAGCAGGTTTATCGCGTTTTCAAGCATATTTTAGAATTCTACGAGCATGTTTTACATGTTGAGTTCTATAGAAATGCATGCTAGGATTACATGATCTGCATGGACAAACCTTTTAAAACAAAAGACTAAGCAAGTAATCTGACATATTAATTTCTAAAATTAAAATGTCTAGACCTCCACTTTTTAATCTCTAAACAAAGTGATACGCATTGTGAGTAAACGTCCACATGCGTGGCTTGCTTGCACTGTTTGTCATAAGTTTGTTAGATGAGATTTCTAAATAAAACATTTTAATCTATTGAGAAGTGGGAGTTTCATGTATAAACGTACACACGCGTGGCTTGCATATGCGATTTTCATAAGTTCTCTAGAGATAGATTTAAAATGAGAAGACAAAAGAATTTGGATTGGAAGCGGTATGGTCCTTGTGAGTATGTCAATTTAAGAATTCATTTTCATCGTTGAAATTGTGGTCATTTCTTAGACATCACCTCAAGTACAACTTCCGCCAAGTCCCTTCGTGATAGTGATGTGGTCTAGTAAGGTCCAATCATTAATTTCATTTTCATAAGGATAAGTCGACATGGATTGAAATTAAACGACTAAAAGGTATATTTTAGTCCGGTCGAGGGTTCATGTAAACGCCCACACGCGGGCTTGCATGTGGAATCCTTGGGCGATTGGAGGTTTCAATTAATATTGTTTTATCAAAAGGTTACAATATTATTGTTACAAATTATGTGCGATCGATGCTTATGTGTTTACATTATCTTTTCGATATGTCTCTTACACCGATTATCAATATGCTCGCACAAAATCCTCTATCCGTCCAAATTTTATCGAGTGGAAATGAAACATGGAATATGTTCTTATCTCCAAGAACACATGTTTGTTCTCACTACTCCCATGCTCGATGCCCTTATCGACACATCGACTAACGAGCGTGGAGAGTCAAGCGCACTTTCGCATAAGTCAAATAATATGGCCAAATGCTATATGATGACTACTATGTCCAAAGGCTTGCAACCGCAGATCGCCGATGGTAGACGCGATCAAATATGGTCAAGTCTCGAGAGTAAGTTTGGGCAATGGATCGACAATCCGCCCACATAATGAGAGAAATTCATGTAGGATGGAAGAAGGAAGTTCGGTCCATGAACATGTCTCTCACATGACTCATCTCATGGATAGTCTTGATCGGTTGGGAGGAGGTATTGACGGCGGCCAAGGTCGATATCATCCTCAACACACCGCCCAAGTCTTTGAGAATTTTCCCTGAACGCGATCATGAGCAAGACCGAGTATACACTTAGTCGGGTTGTTTAATGATCTCGTGGTCATGAAGGAGTTATGGGTAAAGGAGCACATGCCCTGCTAGCACATCTAAGGGCCCAAATTTTCCGTTGAAAATGGACGAAGAAAAGGGCACCAAAGGTGGTAGAGGCAAAGGATCCAGTGGGAGCAGGAACATGGTCGCCACCGAGGCTTGAAAAGCCAAAGCAGAGGGCAAGTGCTTCAAGCTGCAAGATCGAGCATTGGAAGGCTAAATGCCCTATGCTCAAGGCTCAAGGTACGCCATTTGCTTTAGTAACATAAACATGTTTAGCGACTTGTTCTACTCATTCATGGGTAGTAGATACGGGTGCGACTGATCATGTTTGTTACACCTTGCATGGGTTCCTACGGACAAGGGAGCTGCATGATGGTGAGATAATGATCTCCATGGGCAACGTGGCGAAAGTCGAGGCCGCTGCGGTGGAGATATTTTTATGTTTTGATAGAATGCTTTGGTATTAAAAGACGCTTTATATGTGCCGGAGTTTCATGAACCTTATTTCCGCTTCCAAACTATTTATTCATGGATATTCGCTTGTTTTTATAGTGGTGTTTCTATCATAAGAAATAACGGTTATCTATGGAGGCACTTTATATAATTCTGCCAAACATAATACCTTTAATTATGTTGCATCTACTTCAAACCTTAAGAAGAAAGTTTTCACGCAAGATGACACCACATTTCTCGGCATCTTAGATTAGGTCACATCATCTAAATAGGATCCAAAGACCGGCTAAGAATGGAGCGTAGCGATATCACGCTACTCCATTCCCACCGCGAATCCTGTGATAGAAGAAAAGATGCCGACTGCACCTTGAAAGCAAGGGTTATAGAGCCAAAGAAGCGTTGAGCTAGTCCATTCGACTTGTGTGGACTAGGGATGGCAATCGACCCGCGGTACCTAATATTCGCGGTATCGCCCGATTATTCGCGGGTTTGGTGTGCATTTCGCATCATGGTATGTTCGTGGTTGAAAACTACGACTGCTTACTTCATGGCACGAAATGGTTTGGCAACACCGCACTCGCTGAAACCCAGTATACCCGCGAATTACCCACCTAACCCGCAAAAACTATTTGTATAATAATTATTTTATGATAAAATATTAATATTCTAATTTCTAATTAGAACTAGGAAGCCCAAGCCCTAATTTTATCGATTTGTGGATTTGAACTTTATGGATTTGAATGTGGAATTGTGGATTCAACTTTATGATTTATGAATTTGTTAGTGATATTTTCGTGTTTTTGAAATGCTTGGTTTCATGGGTCGCGGGTGGTCCGCGGTGAAGGTTTCGCGGTAGTCCGCTGGTGGCAGTGGCGGATACCCGCCGGGTGGCGGGTTCACGGATATCCGCCAACTCATGGTACCGCGGGTCGCGGTTATGGTGGGAATCTCCCACTGCCGCGGGTCGCAGGGGCGGGATCATTTTCGGCACGGAAGTGTTTTGCACTATCTGTGCCCGCCGACCGATCACATCCCTAGTGTGGACCTATGTCCACACAAGCTCGTGGAGGGTACAAGTATTTTGTCACTTTCATCGACGACACTCAAGGTATGGATACATATACCGCTTCCCCGCAAGTCTCGAATGCTTTGAGAAATTCAAAGAATTTAAGGCGAAAGTGGAGATTAAGCTCGGTAAAATATCAAGTCATCATGGTCCGATCGCTGGCGAATACCTCAAGAACGAGTTTATGGACTATTTGGTGCATTGTGGGATTACCTCACAAACACTACACCGGCACACCACAAAGAAATGGTGTGTCGAGCTAAGAAATAGGACTCTCTTAGAAATGGTTAGATCAATGATGAGTTATGCAACATCGCATATTTCGCTCGAGGTACGCTTTAGAAACAATGCAGATACTTGCTAAATCTAGTACCGCCCAAGTCACCGAAAAGACCCCTTCGAGTTGTGGTTTGGGCGCAAGCTTCAGTTTAAACCACATAAGGATATGGGCATTTCCAACATATGTGTCAACAAGAAGGTCGACAAGTCGAGGCTAGATCCGGTAAGCGTCGTTTATCGTTATCCTAGAGGAACGAAGGTGGTTATTTCTATAGTCCTATGATCAAGGTCATTATTAGCACTAATGCCCGATTATTAGAAGATGATTATATGAAAACCATAAATACAAAGTTGAAATCATTCTTCAAGAACTAGAAGATGATCGTATTCCACCACCGATTAAGCCAAAGGTACGTGATGTCATGTCTATCGGGAGGATCGACACCAAACACTTCAAGAAATTGAAGTGGGTCGAGTTCCGCTTGAGATAACTACCGCATAAATGGCACCTATCCAACAAGTTGTGCAAGATAGAGAACCACGTTATCGCACCAACCGCTATCAGGCCAAGAATACCGTCAGAGTGGGAAGGTTGTTCACAACCCAAGCGATTTATGTTCGTGGGTGAATCTTCGGATTTAGTCCTGTGAAACGAGCAAGCTATAATCGACCCATGGACATACAAAGGAGGCGATACAAGACATCGATGCAAGATCACGGCACACCGCTATGGACTTAGAAATCGAGTCCATAACAATATGGATGTATACGAAAAGACACATCTATCGATGGCAAGGAAGTCATAAGTAGTAAGTGGGTATACAAGAGGAAGAGAGATTCGATGGAGAGGTTTCGCTTTTAAAGCCGTGCTTGTGGCGAAGGGTACACTCGATCGAGGGCATCGATTTCGATGAGAGCTTTTCAGAGCAATGCTCAAGTCCATCGTAATTTTTCTCGCCATAGTAACCCACTTAAACCTTGAGGTTTGGCAATGGATGAAAACCGCTTTTATAAACGGTTACCTTGAAGAAGGTAGAGACATCTATATGTAGCAACCCAAGGTTGTGTAGTGAAGTAAGAGCATCTAGTATGGAAACTTAAGAAGTCCATTTATGGACTTAAGCAAGCTTCCGATCATGGAACTTACGCTTTGACGAGTTGGTAAAGTCCTATGGATTTACCCGCTGCTCAACGAAAGTTGTGTGTATCGCTTGGATGTCAACAAAGGATGTGGTATTTTACACTTTACGTAGATGACATCCTTCTACTGCAACAATGTGAAGTTGTTATCGACGAAAGAGTTGGTTATCCGATCGCCTCAAATGAAAGACTTAGGAGTTGCAACAGACATTTTGGGATCAAGGTTTACCGAGATCGCAAGAGGAAAATGTTGAACTTATCTCGTGCGCCTTACATCGATACCGTGATTACTCGCTTTAGTATGCGCACCGCCAAGAAATGATTGCTACCTTCGATATGATGTTCCTTTATCTAAGAAGCCACCTATGACAAGAAAGGAGATAGAAGAAATGAGACAAGTTCCTTACGCTCGCCGTAGGAAGTCTCATGTATGCAATGCTATGTACGAGATCCGATATCCGCTATGCGGTAGCATAGTAGCAAGATATCGCCTAACCTCGACAAGCTCATTGGATCATGTAAAGCATATACTCAAGCACCGAAAAGGACTCAGATTATAGACTAGTTTACCAAGCGTATAGTCTAATGCCTTGGGTTATTCTGCACTGGATTTCCAAGTCGACCGTGATGAGAAAAAGTCACCTCGTGCTATGTGTTTACCTTGGGAGGAGGAGCCGATCCCAAGTGAGTGCAAAGCAAATGATGCATTGTGGACTCTACCATGGAAGCTGAATATGTAGTCGCCTTGAGGTCGGTAAAGAGGTTGTATGGTTCAAGAACTACCTCATGGATCTAGATGTGGTACCGGTTTGCACAAGAGTATCATAGTTTCATCGTGATAACTCGTGTGCAGTGGCAAACCCGGCGGAACCACGGACCCACAAGGAAACCAAACACATAGAGAGAAAGTATCATGTCATACGAGAAATCGTTAGACGACGAGACGTGTCGATTGAAAAGATTGGTATCATGGATAACCTAGTCGACCCATTCACAAAGAGCCCGCCGCAAAAGTCTACGGGGACTTGGATTGCAAGAAGATGGCACCCACTTAGAAAGGAAACTTTGTATGTTGGGAGTAAGCAAAGTGATGGTGTTGTTTGTAATAGCTAGTAGAGAGACACATTGTATACTAAAAGTTTTGCTTTAGTATAAGTGGAGATTGTTGATTAGATATCGGAAGCGCTTTGGTTGAGCTTGTATACAATGTTTCTCGTTACCACTATTACAATCTCCTATCCGAATTGTTTACTTGATTGCATATGTATGTCCATTTATCTCATATATAAGTTAGATCATGCAAGGTGTTGTAGATCATGTAAGTCTGTATGATTGGTCAAGCTTAATGAGATATAAAAGTATCACAATGAGACAACTTGAGGACGAGTTGTCGGTATAGCTGCGGTATAGTTAAAAGTAACTTGACTTAGTTGCTTGTCTATGCTGGGTACGCCTCTCGACGTATTGATGGATCACAAGTGAGATGAGTTCTTCTATCTGACCATCGTGAAGAACCTAGATTTCGGTGACTTTACGTTGATCTAAACCTCGATAAGGTATTAGGTAAATATGAGTTGTCGACCATCACTTTGACTTATTATGGGTGAGGTTACATGAGATAACCCAAGATTCTCTCGCATCTTGGGTGGTGGCGTGGTTGTATGTCATGCTAGTTACCCGTGTCGAGTCACCGCATCCGCTAGGACGATAACGCCCCTTAAGAAGCTCAAAGGTTTATTGTACTAAACCCCGCAGTTAAGTTATATCAAGTACAATAATAAGGTTGAGTGGTACTATTTAAGGAATTAAAGATATTAATTATTTTAAGCAATGTAATCAGAATAATTAATGGACGTCGATATCTTAAATACGGGATTCGTGAAGTCTAAGTGCAAGCCCGACTCAACTTCTAAATAAAGGGTAAGTCAAGATTTATTCTCTAGTGGCATGAATAAATGTTTATGAATTAATTTATGTTCTGGCCGAACATAAGATAATTAATTTATTTGAGGCCTATTTTTATTCCTCGAATTTGATCCTGACCGCCCATCCGTGCCCGGAGCTTAGTGAATTTTCGTCCACCTCCTCTGAGTCCCACCGACTCGCTTTGATCCTCTCTATCTTAAGTGATATTATTATATTTATCGATATGCGTAAATTTATCCGGATAGATTTAGGTTGCATTATAAATATAAGGTAAGAGAAAATCAAACCCTAGTCCTCAATAGTGAAATTTTCGAGAATCATACTTCTCCAAATTAGGATTTTCGAAAACTTTGAGAAGAGGAAGAAGGTGAATTTTCATAGCACTTTCCATAGATTGTCCTCACTCGACATTGGAGTTTAGGCAATGGGGATACAGTCCTGAAGATCAAAGCACGAATCTTGATCCAATCCTTGCCTTACAGATTCGCAGGTAAAGACGAGAAAACACCAACGTGTTGCCATTAATTATATAGGTGCATGCTAGGTATATAATCAATGTATGGTGAATTAAACATCCAAGATAGATCCTCGGGAGAGGGTTAAAATCAGATTTTCCTTCAACAAGTTATGCAAGAACCGGCACCACAAGTTACTACACCCACCATTGTCATTATGCCAGTAGCGCCTCGTCGTAGTGAGAGTGCGAAAACTCGATCGATATATGTTTGTAGGTGAATCTTCGAACTTAATCCCTGCAAACGAACAAGCTATAGTCGACCCATGGACATACAGTGAGGCGATAAATATTCTTTATTTAATACATCTTTTAGTCTAGATAGATATTATATGATATTAATAAATATCAAGAGATAATTATTCTATAAAGGAATTATCTTTAGAGAATAATATAATTATTGTATTTATTAGATATGTCAGAATCTTATCACAATAGAATTCTGGAGAGAGCATTATAAATAAAAGGTAGGAGAACATCCATCTCCACAAGAGTGATTTTCGAAAATCACACCCACATCATAGTGGGTCAAAAAATTTGGTGTTCTCCATAGATTACTTTCACTCAGTATTGAAGATCAAGCATCTGGGACAAAGTTCAGAAGATCAAAGCTGGAGTCTGTTATTGATCTGTTGTGTCAGAAAAATTCACATGTAATCACGAAAAAAATCCCTATATGTTTCAATTAATTATATAGGAGCATGCTAAGAATATAATCAATGTATAATGAATTGAACATCCAAGATAGATCATCGGAAGTACGGACAAATCATATTTTTTCCATCAGTTATTTCTTTCCCTTTTTCTATAATTTATTGTTTCTCTATCTTCTATTTCTATTTTTCCTTTTTTTTTGTAATTTGTTTTTTCTTTCCTTTTTTTCTATAATTTGTTGTTTTTTTTTTTTCTGTGATTTAAGTTATATTGATAAAATAAAATATATTCAAATAATAATGCTTTATATGTGAATTAATATGATTAATCCAATTTCTAAAAAGATTATGATAAACTTATACTAACAACAATCAATTGAAGGCATCCAAGTTATTTAAATTTTCATTTGAAACCCTAAAAGTATTATTGATGATAGAGCAATCAAAATATAGATTGATTGAAAAAAATTACCATGTTTTATCTAACTTTATGTCGAATATATATCGCTTTAGACCAAATCTAATATCGCACTTTAACACCAAATGTTATTTATTTTTCACTTAATGTCATTTCGAGCATGCACATTTTAGGTAAAACTATTCATTTATACCAAACTTAAATGACGAGTGAAAATACATCATTTCGATGCACAATCCACATCAAATGGCTCTAAATTGGATTTGCTCTTATGATCTACTTTATGAGATGATCACATTTTCAAATTTTGTGAAGATTGTCATTTAATTCAAATAATATTAAACTACTATTGAAATTATCATAATTATTTTTTATTTTTTAAAATTACACTTATAACTTCTCAAAATTATGATTATTTGGGCCCTCCAAAATATTTCTAGCTCCATCAATGTCAATAGGGTTAGTTTGAAAGTAGCCTAAACCCGAACGGGATGACCCAAAAATCGAGTGGATTGACTTGATTAACTTTAATTTTCCTCGTTATATGATTTTCAAACTTCATTATTTGTTTTTGAAAGTTAGTATAATAAAAAAATTACTCATTAAATATGTTTAATATTCAAATTATCATATTATTTCTTTGTCTTTTACTCAAACACTCAATACAAAATATTTGTTATAAATATATAGTTATCAAGAAAAGTATATATAAGTTTTTTTTTCTTAAGTCTTCCGGCCCGATTAGTCCGACGGGTTAACCCGAAACCCGAGAGTATGGGTTAAGGTTGAAAATTTCTAACTCGAAAAAAATATCAACCCGAATTATCCGAACAACGGGTTGATCTGATTGACATCCCTACATACAATCAATGCTATATAAAATAGAAAAGTACCTCATTAATCTATAGGTTCCATCATAAAATAGGAAATATTTTGTAGCTAGTTTCGATTTAGCGATTAGACTCAAATTTTACAAGCGATTTGTAATCTCGAATATCGCTCGATATGATGTTGATATAAGATATAAAATATACTCATTTTGTCCATCAAATACATTTATTTAATTTTATTTTGGTCCATCCATAAAAACGCTTCACTTTTTTTTTGGAAACACAACTCTATAATTTTTATCCAAAATTTATCTATTTATTTACAAAAAACCCACTAATTGCCACATTTTTAATCTCACTATCCATTAATATATTTATTTATAATCTCCATCGCCCATCTTTTAATCTCACTACTCACTAATCTATTTATTTATTATCTTTATTCATTATATTTATTAAAACATATGTTATCAAAATAAAAGAATGAATATAGGAATATAAATTAATCTTTCCTTACATGATGAAAGGTACATAAACGTATAAAGCCTGCATGCATGTGATGGAGAGTTGACTTTCACAAGTACACAACCAACCACTATATATACTTATGCACCTTTTCTCTTCAAGTTTCAACACACACATCCTTATATTACACACTTCGCAATCACAGAAATAATTAACTACTCTCTCTCTCTCTCTCTCTGCATGGCCGATATAGCGAAGTACGCACCCATCAACGGCGGAACTCTCCTCTCCTACTTCAAAACCAACCTATCATCAATTCTCAGAACCAGAAAACCGTCTCCTTCGCATACGCCCTCATCTTCATCTCCCTCGCCTTCACCATCTTCCTCGTTTTCACCCCTCCTCCTCTCCATCTTCAATCCTCACAAACTCATCAACTCCTACCTCTCCATCTTCAATACTCTCCGACAACTCCTATAGATCCCAGTTCTCCTCAGTTGTCTTCTATTTCTTCCCCAACTCATCATCTCCACCTCCCGCCCACACTAAGAATGCGGAGGTTTCTCATCAACTTGAAGCCTCGAATCCGATCAGTAATCAGACTCTAACCCGGGATGAATTTCCGATGAGGAATCAGAGCACGACTGCGAATTCGGCTTATTTGGTGACGAATGTTGCGGTTGAGAACTCGATTTCTTCTTCTCCGACGAAGAACGGAGAAGTTGATTACGCGAAGTTGGTCGATGAACTGTCGGAGTGTGATCTGTTTGATGGGAATTGGGTGAGAGATGAATCTTACCCTTTGTACGAGCCCGGTTCTTGTTCTTTGGTAGATGAACAGTTTAGCTGTTTCCTCAATGGCAGGCCTGATAATGGCTACCTTAAGCATAAATGGAAGCCTAAAGCCTGCACTTTGCCGAGGTACTTCTTGCAGTAACGAATCCCACACTAATTGTGTTTCCGTATTAACTGAGAGTGACATCTTAACTGATCTATGAGATTGATAATTACTGCAATTTTTTTGTTCAATGCAAATTCTTGCAATGATTCATCTGCATTGTGTTACTTTTATGATCATTACTTTCTGCACAAATTGATCGAATTGAATATTGAAAATTCAGGTTGAATGGAAGTCATATGTTGGAATTGTTGAGAGGGAAACGGCTGGTCTTTATTGGTGATTCTCTAAATAGGAATATGTGGGAGTCCCTCATTTGCATTCTGAAAAGCTCCGTGAAAGATCAAAAGAAAGTGTATGAAGTTTCTGGGAGGCGATATTGTCGAAAAGAAGCTTCTTATTCGATTTTATTTGAAGTGAATCCCTTTTTTCACAGAATCTTGATGGGAATTTTTATTTGATCCTTGTTTTCAGTTTCCATAACTTGATTCTTAATCCGTTTAGGACTACAACTGCACGGTGGAGTTCTTCGTGTCTCCTTTCTTGGTTCAAGAATGGGAAGTCACCAAAAAGAATGGGACGAAGAAGGAAACACTTCGACTTGATCTGGTCAGTAAGTTTGCTGATAAATACAAAGATGCAGATGTGCTCTTGTTCAACACTGGTCATTGGTGGAATGATTACAAGACTTCAAATGGGTATAAAATTTAGAAAGAGAAATCGACATTGAGTTTGTGTGACTGAGATTTTGTTGCTAAAGAATTATACATGATGCATTTTCAGGCAGGACTACTATCAAGAAGGTAGCCATGTGTATAGTGAGTTGAATCTTCTTGAGGCTCTTCACAGGGCTACAACGACTTGGGGAAGATGGATCGATGCCAATGTCAATCCAAGAAAGTCCCTCGTCTTCTTCCGAGGCTCCTCGGCCTCTCATTACAGGTAAATCCCTTCACTGTCTTGAACTGGTGAAATTTAGAGTGCCCATTTCATGAAAACTTTAATTACGCAGTGGAGGGCAGTGGAACTCTGGGGGGCAATGTGAGAATGAAACAGAGCCAATCAAGAATGATTCTTATCTCGCAGCGTATCCAGACAACATGAGTGTTGTGGAGCAGGTTTTCAGAGGGATGAAAACCTCGGTAGATTATATGAACATTACAAGAATGACAGAATATCGAAAGGATGGGCATCCGTCGATATACAGGACGCTGCAGCACACATCGCCTCTGAGTTCCCAGGACTGCAGCCATTGGTGCCTCCCTGGAGTGCCCGATGCCTGGAATGAGATCCTCTATGCGGAGCTTCTGGTGAAGCAGCAATCACACAAGAGAGCATAGGTAAAAACTCTATGCACATTTGAGCTGTGTTTGCTTTGTTACAAGTAGAGTTTCATCGTCTGTTCCAACCAGTGGTGTAGCCAGCATTTTCCAAGAGTAGGCTTTATTGCACAATTATTTCTTCCGCTCACTGCAGTTGGCATGGGTTAACGGTAATTATTCCGACGATTATTGATATTTGAAGAATAAAAAAAAAAAGTTGGCATAGGTTTGAGCCTACCATTGCTTCCATGTGGCTCCGCAACTGATTCCAACACCATGATACGTGATATATGTGTTATGTCGACGTATAACGTTAGTTAGTGGTGTTGTTACACTTGGAGGATGGAGCCAATTTCTGTGCAATAGGCCATTTTTCTATTTTTATTACTTGAAAAATATAGGTAGATACAAGTTCAACCAATTTGGGGAAGATCCAAGATATACTGTGGACATAATAAATAATGCAAGTAGAGTAAGAAGGAGGGAAATTCTGTTATGAGCTTGCAGGAGTTTTATGAGCTACACATGGCTAGTAAAACTGTAAATTGTTAAAAAAAATTGTTTCTTTTTGTAGATTAAAAAATATTAATAGATGACACTATTTTTAAACATATATAATCCCTACATTTTTAGCTTTGTTCGATCCTATGATTTAATTTATTAAGTTGTGGTCAACCTTTAATCGAAACAAGATTACATATTTATCTCTTTTTCTTTTCTTTTTGGTATCATGGGAATCATGCACCGCTACTTTTAGGTACAAGATCGTTGAAACCCCACGTATTTATCTCTTTATAAATTCGTTCGGCAGTATTTCTTCGATTTCGATTTTTTTTGGTCGATTTGATCCTCGTCACGTTCGCAGCATTTTCTCTTTTCTGCGCTTATTCATCTGAGTAATTCTTATTAGTCAGAAATTGTTCGTTTTAGACCTAAAGTTGGTGGAATAACTTGTCGATGATACGTTTGTTTTCAAGTAAATAATACAAAATATTATATTAAACAATTAATTGATCAAGTTATCTACACTCAAATTTGATCCTATCACTTAAAAGTTTCATATTACAATGTAAGTACTTAAAGGTACAAAGCAATAACATTTTTTAATTCTGTTCAACTTAATTGGTTCTCTCTCTTTCGCAAGAGAAAGTAAGATATGTTAATAAACACAAGAACTCTGGTATGTTTGTCCACACGGTACGAAAGTATCATTTACTTTAAAAAAATATCATTTATTTTTTACCATATAATTAGTAAGTATCATTTATATTGAACAAGAGTGTCATTTATATTGAATAAAAATATCAACGTTCGTACATACGGACGTCCACACATGAGACCACCTCATCAATAAATGACAAGAATCATCATAAACTCATAGCATTCTTGTTAACGCTCTAACTTGAAAATTGCTAATATTCCTCCTTTGGCAGAATCCTTTTTTATTTCTTTCTCCTGAACTTTAAGACTTTAAGTATGTACCTTATTTTTCTTAATAGATTTTTTTTTTATATTCATCAGTTTAAACAAAATGAATATAAGAATTGGAACCGACTTCTTGAACAATATATATTTAAGCATATGCCGACATGATAAATTTCCTATCAATGGATCGAAAATTTGATACTCCCTTGGTCCCAGATTATTGATACATTTCTTTTTGCACATAGATTAAAGAGAATTTTGTTTTATGTGTAAAGTAATATGTGATATGAAATTCGATCTATTTTTTATTGTAAAATTATTTTCTTTTTTAAAACGGGCCAACAAAAGCGGGATAGCCTAAAAAGCCAATAATAATGGGACAGATGGAATATTGTCTAACAATTTAAAATGTATTTAAGAAGAACATACACGAGAAATGGTGATGGGTGTGGCATGCGCGAATAAGGCAGTTAAATGGTTCGGTTTAGGTTAATCGAACCGAATTTTTTGGTTAACCGAACCGAATTTCTTCGAAAAAGTGGAATCGAAACCAAACCGTTTTAAATTTTCGGTTAACCAAAAACCGATCGGTTCCGACGGTTCGGTTTTCGGTTAACCGAAAAACCGAATTAAAATTAATTAATAATAAAAACAAATAAAATAATAATTAAAACAAATAAAATAACAATTAAAAACTGAAACTTATTAAAAATAGATAAAATATTTAACAAATAATTAAAATAATTAATAAAGTAATAATAAAAATTGATTTTTAGAATTTTTAATTAATTAATTAGTAATTAAAATAATAATTAAAAATAAAAAACGGTTTTCGTTCCGGACCGTTCGGTTATCGGTTAACCAATAACCGATTTTTTTTCAACTCTAGAACCGAAACCGAACCGATAACTGAATTTGTCGATTTTTGGTTAATCGAATTTGTCGGTTTCGGTTCGGTTCCGGTTCTAACCGAAACCAAAACCGCTTAGACACCTCTAGCGCGAATATTGAAATGATAGTTGTGATGGCTTGGACTTGATGGATACAACGATATTTTGTCTATGATAATATTTTGTTCACATACAATAATGTTTTTTATAAAATAATTAACTCGATCAATTTACTCACTTTATTTTTATTTTCAACCGAACCGACCTTAGTATTTATTCTACCTCATTCCAGGTTGGATCAAGACCAACTTCTCGAATTTATTGGGCCACCCTTATGAATCCACAGGCCTATTCTTCCGAATAAGGTTGGACCTATTTTAAAAATTTAAAATATATTTTGATTTAATATATTACTTCAATTAAAATAATACTCTAACAACTAAATTAATATCCATTTTTTTGTTCCCAATTTACCAACTCATAAATTAAAAAACTATTCGCATTTATATACAATTTAAAGGTTTACAAGATATAAAAGATTCCCCATGCAATGCTCGGGAATATATATATATATATATATATATATATATAAACTAAAATTGTAAAGGTGAAAATTTAAGGTATAGATCCCAAAAAAGAAATCTCCTTGAATGCTATTAGTTAAAGGGAGAAAGCTAGGAAGATACTATG
Organism: Salvia rosmarinus; assembly: GCA_036937905.1. Taxonomy (NCBI): domain Eukaryota; kingdom Viridiplantae; phylum Streptophyta; class Magnoliopsida; order Lamiales; family Lamiaceae; genus Salvia; species Salvia rosmarinus. The sequence goes on along the minus strand of CM072824.1, from coordinate 20,390,890 downwards.
ACAAGTTAGGGGGTGTTTGGCTAAGCTTATTTTAGAGAGCTTATAAACTTCAAGAGCTTATAAGATATTTCAAGAGCTTATAAGAGGTAATATCTCAAGTGCTTATAATTTATTAAAATGTTTTGATAATTGATGTTATAAACTAGAGAAAGAATCTTGAGTTAGAGAGAGAAAATCATAGTTAGAGAGATAAAATTGACGAGAGGTGAAGTTGATAGTGTATGTGTAGGAAATAACGAACTATAATAAGGTTATTATGGTAAATTTATGATTGTTTATAAGTTTATGAAAAAATAAGTTATGGTTTACCAACTTATTTTTAGGGGAGCTTATAAGTTGTTGGAGCTTATTTTCACAGCTTATAAGCTATTTAGGAGCTTATTTTGTCAAACACTTTGCAACAACTTATAAGCTCATAAACAACTTATAAGCTCAGCCAAACACACTCTTAATGAGTTAAGAGAGGCTTTCTGACCCTACAAAGAGTTAAACCAAAAGTTACTTGGGCAAGTTAAAGAGTTAGAGGCCTTGGGAGAATACTGTCAATAAATATAAAAATTACTCTTACTCTTTGTTCCAAAAGGGGAAGTTCTCCTCGGGAACCCCCATACTCCAGTCTCGTGAGAATGTGTGAGGATAAATCACGATGACTTAGCGATTAAAAAGCGAGGACTTTGTCTAGTGTCCACAAAGAGTCACCCCAAAGAGGGTGAAACTCTCACACTAGGGCTGTTAGGACTCGATCATTGTTCCTTGTTCCAGATCTGCTAGCTCTTAACCAACTGAGCTAAGCCCATAGAGCAATGACTCCTACTCTATACCAATGATAAGCCACCTAACCTAAGCATATGATTATAGAACATATTGTCCTCACGAATTTAGTTCAATTGATTAAGAGTTTATAGATTTTGAATAAGAATTACAGAACGTATAGTCTCAGTAAGTATGGGATAAATAAATTAATATGTGGAGTATAAGAGTTTCCTTGTTATAAGAAAGCCTTGACAATGTTTTCTGAAATTATCCAACTCCCAAAAGCTCTCAGACTATGTACAAGAAGTCTAGAGCAATCAGACAAAGTAGGCAAATATTTAGATCATCATAGGCCTTTAGATAATACAATGAAAATAATTATAACTACATGTTACTAAGACCTTAACACAATCATTTTATTAATCATATTTCATACAAAGAGGACATAAAACACTCTTAGCTTTTCTTTTAATTTCCACAGCGGGTTTTAAAAAATATTATTTGGTCACAAAATGATGTTTTTTTGTTCACAAAATGATGTTTTTTTGTGTCATGTCATTTAAAAATAATAATTAAAATTACATTATAGCTTTAGCAAGTCTCGCCAAGATTATGAAGCAGATAAATGGACGTAGAACATTTTTGAACATTTTTTATAAAAAAAAAAATTGATAGTTCATGATTTAAATAAAAATTTCTAATAATTTGGAATATTTTTTATAAATCTGATGCAGTTTGAAATTTCAAGTGACATTTCCCTATATTATACTTCATCCGTCCACAATAAGTGTATCACTTGTGGACGATACGAATTTTAATAAAGTTATTGGTACTGGAGATTGTCCGACCATGTGTGATACGATCCTCGTTGGTACGAAGGATCTATCGACATGCGAACGGAAGAACGAACAAGATGGAATATCTCAAAACCTTTAATCTAACCCAAGCAGTGATATAGGTCAGTATGTCGCCTATACCCCAACGTGATGTTGACGCAGCAACTCGGGGACGATGAATGACACACAAACGAGGGATGACTGTCTCGTTGATACGTCGATAAATGAATTACTTGACAAATGTCAAGAAATTCGAAAAGCTAATAAAGAGAGAATAAAACTCACATATATTCGTAAATCAAAAGCTGAATATTTTCGTATGCTTACAAGCCTTTATATAGGCTAAAAAATGAAGTCTAATCCTTATCAAAGAAGGAATCCTTATCAAAGTAGGAAACTAACTAATAAAAGAGATCTAATATAACTAGGAAACTATTTAATCTTATATCTAAATGGGCTGCAGAAATAATTAAAACTAAAAACATGCCCAACAATATCGGACTCCATCATTCCCCTTCTCTTGAGAAGGATTTGTCCTCAAATCCAAGTCGTCACCTATATCAACCGATGGCTTTTCCTTATTCACCACCCACTTCAAACCACTAGCTCTCGCAAGATAAGACTTTTGGATTACTCCTTTCTCCTTACTTCCATCACTTTGCCTAACCGACTTCACCAACTTCGACTCTTTTGCAAAGAAAGACTGATCCTCATAAACTTGTTTTGGAGAAAGAGGAATAAGTGACACTTTCTTTGATTGAACTCGGGGAGTATTTGTTCGTAAAGCCATCATGCTTCACTTTTCTATCAAACCGCCACGGTCGTCCCAATAGAATATGGCTCGCTCAGATCGAATCGCATCACAAAGAACTCCATCCTCATACTTTCCAATGCGAAATGAAATCTTCACTTACTTCACACCTTGACAATGCCACTATCATTTAGCCATCGCAACCGATATGGCTTGGGATGCTTCACTAATGGTAGCCCTAACTTCTCAACCATGGTTATTTTAGCCGATTGGTACAACTCCCACCATCGATGATCACGCCCACACCTTATCTTTGACATGACACCTCGTATGAAAGATGTTCTTCACGCTCAGATCATCACTTGATTTCGTACACTCAAAGCTCTCCTAGCAACAAAATGAGTGCATCGGTGCTTCAATCTCTTCAACATCGGAATCCTCCAAGGTCGGCATCTCCGGATTAGTACCTCTCCTCATCATCGGTCACCACCTCTCCATCATCCCGAATGATCATCACCCTCTTATTCGGACACTCTCTAACAATACGTCCAGTTCCATGACAAGTAAAACACTTCAAATCACGGTGCCGGGTACCGTCAGGTTTGGCTTGAGTTGTGTAACTCGTAGGATTTTTTCTTGGCTTTACAAATGGCCACTTCTCTCCATTTGGATGCTCCTCCTTCTTCCATTGGTTCCCTCTTGATAAAGAACCACTAACATTTTGGGGCTGCCTCCAATTGGACTGATTCTGCTTCATGTTACCGCCACTACTGTCATTAACCCTCATCTTGAGTTGGTTCTCAATCTTTATGGCCATGTGAACCATGTCCTCCAACTCGACATAATGTTGTAACTCCACTCTATTACGAATCTCCTAATTCAATCCAGCCAAGAATCTTGCCATTGTCGCCTCTCTATCTTCAACAATATTGGCTCGAATCATGGCTACTTCCATGTCCTTGAAGTAGTCATCCGCACTCTTCGGTCCTTGCCTCAAATTCTGTAATTTGTTGTACAACTCACGGTAATAATGATTAGACACAAATCGCTTGCTCATCACCGCCTTCATCTCTTCCCATGTCTGGATAGGCTGCTCTCGATTCCTCCTCCTACTACTCACCAACTGATCCCACCAAACAAGTGCATAATCAGAGAACTCTATTGCTGCTAACTATACCTTCTTGAGCTCGGAATAGTTATGGCAATCAAACATGAGCTCCACCTTCTCTCGACTCAAGTATAATTCAGATCATTTTCCCTTGAAAAGAAGGGATGTTCATCTTGATGCCGCCGATTATTATCTTCTCGATCCCTTCCTCTAGGCCGTCTTTCATCAAAATCAAAACTCATCTTCCTCGTTTTCAGCCTCTTCGTATCTATTATCTCGATGAAAATTTCTGCCTCCTCTTCGTCCTCCACCTCGTTAATACACAATAGGATCTAGCCGACGTCGCTCCTCTCTACGAGGTCTCTCCTCAAGTGCATTGATTCGATCATGCAGCTCCTCCATCTCTTTTGTGATTATCGTTCCCAATTCAGAATGCAAGGCCTCCATCATAAATTTTGTTTGACGACTGATAGAATCATCGTCGTCCTTATGACATGACTCATCTGACTCCACCTTCTTAGATATTGCTGCAGAAAACGTTAGAAAAGAAAAAATAACAGGAACCTCACCAACTCACAAACGCTCGTGTATCACTCAAAATGAGTCACTCAGCACTCCTGTATCACTAATCCTCACAGAACGTAGATACGAAAAAATAAAATTAAAAATAAAGATACAGATATTGAATGGATAATGTATGATATGGATAACAATATGGATAATTTATAACGATATGGATAATGTATGGTATGGATAACGGTATGTATAATGATATGGATAATGATATAGATAACGATATGGATAATGAATGATATGGATAACGATATGGATAATGATATAGATTACGATATGGATAATGAATGATATGGATAACGATATGGATAATGTATGGTATGGATAACGATATGGAAAATGTATGATATGGATAACGATCACAGATATGGTAGACGCTGATTTTAAAAACACGGATGAACAAACCCTAACCGCTACCCACGTCACAACAGACGAAACGAAACAAAAGAAAGAAATCCTAGATACTACCCTTGACACGAACGAAAGAAATAAACGAAACCTGGACGATGAACGAATGGACGACGAAAGGATGGACGAACGAACGGATGAACGACGAACGGATGGCTCTGATACCAAATGATACGATCCTCGTTGGTACGAAGGATCTATCGACACGCGAACGGAAGAACGAACAAGATGGAATATCCCAAAACCTCTGAATCTAGCCCAAGAAGTGATATAGATCAGTATGTCGTCTATACCCCAACGTGATGTTGACGCAGCAACTCGGGGACGATGAATGACGCACAAACGAGGGATGATTGTCTCGTTGATACGTCGATAAATGAATTACTTGACAAATCTCAAGAAATTAGAAAAGATAATGAAGAGAGAATAAAACTCACATATATTCGTAAATCAATAGCTGAATATTTTCGTATGCTTACAAGCCTTTATATAGGCTAAAAAATGAAGTCTAATCCTTATCAAAGAAGGAATCCTTATCAAAGTAGGAAACTAACTAATAGAAGAGATCTAATTAAACTAGGAAACTATTTAATCTTATATCTAAATGGGCTGCAAAAATAATTAAAACTAAAAGCATGCCCAACAATATCGGACTCCATCAATGTGTTAGGTTATGAATGGTATGAATTGTTTTTTAGTAAATAATGAATGGTTGTAAATGGTATGAATGATTATTTAGTAAATAATGAATGATTGTGAGGTTGAATAATAAGGAGTAGTATCCTAAAAAGAAAAAGGATACTTTTTTTGTGGACGTTAAATAAGACAATTATGATACTAGAGATGTTCAACCAACCCGGAATCGGCGGTTCGGAACCGGAACCGAAACCGGGTCAACGGTTCCGGGCCCGGAACCGTGGTCAACGGTTCTGGTTTCGGGTTGGTATATCCCGAATCGTTGAACCGACGGATCCAAACCGCCGGTTCATGTATTTTTTTTTTTGATTTTTTTGTAATGTAATATGTTTAATATCATCAAAATACAATTATTATTACATAAAACACATGAAATAACATCTAAAACACAAAAAAAAACAAAAACAAAAAAATGGAACCGGCGGTACACACGATTCGAGTCGAACCATGTTCCGGTTCAACCGTGTGAACTCGGTTTTTCAAGCGCCTCTCAAATTTCAAATTTCAAATTTCAAAATCCCCCAATCCTACCATTTCATCTATAAATACTCCTAATCCTACTATTTCAACACACCAATTTCTATTCTCTTACTCTCTTATTCTCTCAATTCTTGCTCTCATTACTCATTGTCATTCTTGCGAATTATTGTTACTATCTTGCTCTCCCAATATTCTTACTCTCTCAATATTATTACTCTCCTTACTTACTCTCCCAATATTCTTACTCTCCTTACTCTCTCAATATTCTAAAAATGGCCTCTGCCTCTGGATCTGGTTCTCGTAACCCTATGATTAGACGAGGCCGAGGCGGTCGCCGAGCTCGTGGTATTAATATTTCTCAAGATCCCCAAGAGGAGTACTATGTCAATGAAGCAACTCCGTCTGGATCGTCTCCTTCTCGAAGGATTCGGAATCGAGAAACCATGGAGATGCAATATGATGATGAAGGCTTGCTGCACGATGATCATCAAATTACTGCAGATCAGGAAATGGCGGAGCGTCTTGCTGCCATGGAGGACGCAGATTTCGACAACAATACAACACAAGACGACAACACTCTAATTGATTTGGATTTCAAAGATGAAATGAATGAAGCGGGTTCCGAACGCTCCCCAACGCCAATACCGAAGAAGAATCGAGCATCCAATTTCGACGTTTTTACCATCTACTTCAAAAAAGTTCAAGCACCGGGAAGAGATGGCGGCCCGGAGCAAACGTACGCAATTTATAATTTTGTGGAAGAAATTTTTGCATAAGTCGGGAAATGGATATGGCACATATCGACGCCATATCGCAGCAAAGCACCCTCCTTCCAAAGATAAAGGTAAACAAAGTCAAATTCATTTGAAGGAAGGACAAAATCCAGGTACGTCTGAACTTTCTTTGTTTAAGTATTAATGATTTAGTTGCTAGGGAAGTAATGGCTAAATTTGTGTCTACCGGATCTCTTGCTTTTCAATTTGCCGATAGCATGCGTTTTGAAAATAGTATTAAAGTTGCTTATTGTCCTTCTGCTAAAAAAATTTCACGTGCAACCATGACTAGGACTATTGTCAAATTAGCTAAGAGATATAAAATCAATTTAAGAACTATGTTGTCTAGTTTTGATCATCGAGTTTCTATTTGTTCGGATATTTGGTCTTGTGCTTTTCAAAAGAATTCTTATATGGGTATAAATGTTTGTTGTTGTGTATTTATGCAACACAATTAAATGTACGCAAGTGCACGTAATCAACAAGTCATACACGGAAGTATTCCGAGATCGAATCCACAGGTATTGCAATATGCGTCACGCTGATAACAACTTTGTTTTATAGGAAAGATTAAAAGGGAAATTAAACAGGGGGTAGCTCTTTAGAATAAAAACACAGCTACGAACTTAAATTAAGAGGACTTCGGCCAAACGAAGTAAACAACAAACACAAATAACGAGGAAAGCACTGATATCAAGGAAGAGAAACTGACTTGATCTCTCGATTCCACCCATGCTCTGTACTAATAATGCTAGAGCATTATCGTTGTCTCATCGCTATGACATGAACTTCTCCGATTCTTAGTATTTTTCCAAATCTAAGATATATTCTGCAAAGCCACTCAATATATTCCTATATCGAACTACTCTTAGAATACATTTACTAATCCATTCATATTTGCCACGCAAGGTAAACACATATTCCTATGCTATTCACACACATAATATTAAAATCATGTTCTTACGGCACTCTTTTGTGTTCCACTCTATAAGAACTTCCCAGCAATTATAGAACTAAGATCTCACTAATGGTGATCAAGCACAAGTAAGATAAAATAATCCCAAAAGAGAGATAGCAATTTAACAAGATATGCGTAGAAATGAGTTCGTCACACGAGCATGGGTTTCATCAAGAAATCAAGCCATACAGGTTTAGCTCATAACGAGCTGTTCAACAGTATTCAAACAAATAGATGCCATAACAAACTAAGAAGAATTCGAGAAACGAAATTGGAATTAGTCGCCAGAACCGCGTGCTCGCTCTTGGATCGTCGTCTCTTCCGATGACTTCCTCTCCAAGAGATCACTCCTTGATTTCCCTCTCTGCAGATGATTCTGTGTTTTTCCTCTCAAAACCGAATCCATCCTTTTCTGATTGTCTCTCCCCTTTTTAATAACAACCTCTGGCGCTTTTTAGGGGTGCAGACTGTGCACCTGCCAGCCTTTCATCCTCTGATTCTTTCCCTTTTTCCGTTGCTCGACGAGAGAGCGAGCAGCGCCTCGCTTTCTGCTGCCGTGGCCAGCTGCCACGTGGTTTTGGTCCTGCGGATCTCCTCTTCGTCTTAAGCCAAAACCTTCCACGCTTCGTCGTTAGCCTTCCATAAGCACGGCCTCGTCCACTAGTACGAGCTCTTCTACTTCATTTGCACCAGCACGAGCTCGTCTTCTCTTATGAACTCGACCTCGCTCTAGCATCATCTTTTCTCTTTCTTTTCTGGAGCTTGGCTTCACCCTACGATCTCGACTTTGCCCACGATTTCAACCTCTTACGAGCTCGACCTCGTGACTTCGTTTTACTTTGCTTACGAGCTCGACCTCGCTCATGAGTCCGACCTCCCTTACGAGTTCGACTTCGCACCAAAGATCGATCCAAAGATCATATGTTCTCTTCTGGAGTTCGTCTTCTTCGTTCCATGAACAGGAGCTCATCCGCGCCTACGAGCCCAACTTCAGTCATGGGTTCGACTACGGTTACGAGCTCGACTTAAGTCACGAGCTCGACTTCGATTCTTCTCTCTTTCTTTGAGCTCGCTCGAGACTTCGCCGGCATCCTCGGTTCTTTCACTCTTCCTTTGAGCTCGACTTGTTTGCCTCGGAGACTTCAAGATCGTCTTTTACGCCGCTCTTCCCGCTACATGCCATAGATTGATTATATGATGCTTAAAAATGCACATAAAACCCCATAAAAGCACTTGACTCAATCCTACACGCACACACACGAAGACATAACATAAACATACAAAACAACACAAACATACGAACAGAACACACAATACTCAAGGTTATTATCATCAAAAAGGTCACATAATAACTCTTTTATAAGAGTTATCACACCCCCAAACTTAGTTCATTACTCGTCCTCGAGTGATGCTCTACCACACAAATAACACAAAAAAACACACAAAGAACAAGAAGTGATGTGCATGACGCTTCTATGACAGCTGAGATGATGGCCTAATCAACTAAGGATGTTGCTTTCAGTCAAAAAATTTCAAAAAAAATGAATCATTCAGTCCTTCTCGTTGCAAGTCTAGTTAATCACCTCATATTGCAAGGACGTCGCGCTACAAATATCAACAGGTATAAAACACATTTGCAACTACATGAATCTTCCATACTTTGGTTCTCCTTAATATGGCTATATTTTGATTATCAAATGCACAAATGTCTCCACAAATCCAATTCACCAACCCCCTCTCCACTAACATGAGTGAACATCAATATTGGATCAGTAAGTCTTTAAAAGCTTATAATGTTGGGCTTGGGTGACGGTAGGATTATTTGGGATAATGTAGCTCAAAACACCCGGGCACCTTTACTCATTCTTGGTTTCAAACTCGCCTTATAAATATCTTTCTTCTTCTCTATAGTAGGTGACCCCTTCTTCTTCATTGTTTCCTCTCCTTTTTCATATACAATAGGCTCAAAACTTCTCCCTTTTTTTTGCGTAGAAATGACCCACAATTAACCCACATTTTTGCAAAAACTTAACTTCACCTACGAGAGGTTAGCTTACCTCGCCACCCCCAAACTTAGAACGCAACATTGTCCCCAATGTTGGAATTTATACCAAAAATGGGGGATGAAGCACTTTTAATTCAATTCTGAGGTAAAACACAGGCAGCGGTAATAGATAAAATAAAGGTCGAGCCATAAGTAGACATGCCCAAGGTGAAGGGTAAGAAGAGATAAAATAATATATGTGGGGTATAAAGGGGAGTATTTAGCGGATGCATGAAAGAAAAGGCTGTAAGCTCAACAGGGGACCCTAAGGAAATCATGTTATAAGGGTAGGCTAAGAAAGGCACAATCGATCCAAAAATGGCCTACGTCTTATCCATATTAACACACTCATGTATATTGTTTCAAGGGGGAGTACCAACCAACTATGAAAGACATGCACTCATACAAAAGTATAAACCAACTAAGGGTTATCAATGCAATGATCAATCCCTATAGGAACTAATATGTTAACACCCAAAATATTAGAGGCACACCCCCACAAAATAAGGGTCAAATCCAAACAAGCAACAAGGCAGACTAAAGATCACAATGTAAAGTAAAAAGAGACTAACATCATTAAGCTATCCATCGCCAATCAAGCATCAGCCTCAATGAAAACAGAATAACATGCACCTCACACCACAAACATGAACATGACAAGCAACGACGCAAACAAACCAACAATGCTTCAGCAAAGGACAAGCAAATCCTAAACCAAACAAAACACGAAACACAAGACACAAACACAAAGACAAAACACCAACAAAGGATTGAGTTCAGAAAAACGCCCCTAGCCTACGCATCGGGAAGACCCGAGGGAGTAGGAGAGGCAGGGGTAGATGGAGCAGTAGCAGGAAGAACATCTTCAGTTGTAGGAGAGCCAGTTAGCTCGGCATCATGAGACACTGGAGCAGCAATTACTGGCGCGGCACTATCAACATCCTCTTGGCCTTCTCCCGCCGCATCCTCTTCGGGAAGAACTTGATGCAGCCGGCCGACTGGAAAGCGCCCTCGAGTGGAACTTCGACAGGTGGAGCCTGGGCCTCGGCGGTGGCAGTAGGGTCTGACTTGGATGGCTGTACATGACTAGGGCCCGCCTCTTTCTCCATCTCTGCTCTTGTGTCATCATCATAATCCGTTGGTAAAGGCCAAGCTTGAACAGCCGGTGTGGAAATTCCGGGAAGGCCGGCATTGGCACTGTAGATAACGATCCCAGACTAGTTTTCAGTATGCGATCACGCTGACGATAGTACGCCCAATAATGCTTGAGATCATCCTCAAACGCTGCAGACCGAAGCATGAGGACTTTGATTTCTGAGCGGATGAACTTACGCATTTCGAGCGTGGGCTCGAAGGGGTCGGCGGTGGGGAGATGGACCATCGGGCGGCGTGCAAAGAGGGCCTTGATCGGACCATGACGATGAGTCAAGGTCTTGATATCAATAAAAGCTTTCTCGGTGGCGGTCTTCATCATCCCAAAGGCACTCCGGCCTGTATGCACAGCTGAGTTATCAAAGAGGGGAAGAATAGTCGTCCTTTCTTCCTCTTACGACATTCATCCACCTCGCGCCAAATTTGGGTGCCCACATTGACTGTCCTCCCGGTAAAAATGCACAGGAGCAGCAGCATACGCTCTTCAGAAACAGTGGTATCATGGGTGGTAGGCAAAATACGGCTTTTAATGAAATGAAGCCACACATGAGCTTCCAATCGTAACGACACGGCTTTGATGGAGCGACACCCATGTGTGGAAAAAGCCCAATCCGTGCCCTCTACGGCCGTCAGTCTCAGCGCTTCCTCTAGGTCATCCACAGAGGGAGCCCTCTTCCTAGCGGAGAAAACATCATTCACATCATTCTCCAAGTTGTAAAAGTCATTAATAGTTTCTGGAGAGAAGACCACCAATTTACCCCTCACCACAGCCGATAATCCCTCTTTATTTGGCAGATGAGTGATGTTCGCGTAAAATTCTTTGACGAAAGGCGTAATGGGTGGAGGTGGAATTTCTGCAAAAGATGTCCAACCGTTGAGGGATATCAACTCCACCACAAATACTGGAGTTTCTTTAGATTTCTGGAAACCCTTTTCCATCCATAATTGTCTTGATTTTAAACGCTTAAATCTCTCAAATCCACCATGAGCTCGAAATTTCGGAATGTTGTCGATCGACCGACCTGCCATTGTTGACGAGGGTTTTTCCACCTTCGCCTTCTTGACCTGAATAGCCTCAGGCTCAGTTTCCTCCAACACTTTGTCTTTACCTTTATCGCACCGACTATTTTTCCTTTTAGAAGATGAGGGTATAGCAACCGGCGAAGAGAGTGGTGAAGCTTCCGACGACAGCTCGGTGTCTGATATGATAAAGGGCGTGCCAACGCGTCATTGCTCGGAGTATTCAATGATTATGCTTGCCTCCGGACCCTGTTTCTGAGTATTGGCATGGTGGCAAAATTTTCGAAGAAAAGGACGAAGGAGATGAGATTAATTTGCTAGAACCAGAGCACGGCGTGAGAATTTGAATGGCGGGGCGTGGATAGTGAGGGCAAAATCGCGACAAGGTAGGGAAAATAGGAGAAGAGGTTGGTCGTGCGGTGGAAAAGAAGAATTGGGCTGCCTTTTAAACAAAAAGTCGACCAAATTTCTCCGCCTTTTTGACCAAAATTGACTAATACTTCACCTTTTCTCTACCCGCTGCAGGTCAATCACCGGAGCAAAAATTAGCACAATGCTCATAATTTTTGCTCAGAAGTACGCATATACCACACCTGCAATCCAAACTTCAACACATCAGTTTAAAATAAAATCTTCATCCTTCTTAAAACAATGCTATAGCAATTTATTATCAAAGCCAAAACAAAAAGACAAAAGAGCAAGAAAACAAATATGTACAAACAAAACACTAGGGCTGCCAGCGCGCGACCGCCATGGCAACCCATGATACCGTGGTCGCTGCCTTTCAAAGATGTTGAGGTCTTCCATGACGACCTCGCCACCACAATAGTGCTTGACACGCTGCCCATTGACTTAAAATTCACGGCCCTACGTTCCTTCTTGTAATGTTATAGCACCATGGGGCGCTACACGAAGAATTATGAAAGGACCCGACCATCATGATTTCAGCTTACCCGGGAATAACCTCAACCTTGAATTGAACAACAACACCTGCTGACCCGCAAGAACTCTCGGCGCAAGATGTTGTTATCATGCCATCTTTTCGTTTTCTCCTTGTACAATTTTGCATTTTCATAAGCAAACCACCTGAATTCATCCATTTCACTTAATTGCAACAAACGAGCCTCTCCAGCAGCCTTATGATCAAAATTCAGCTTCTTTATCGCCCAATAGGCTCGATGCTCCAGTTCCAGTGGAAGATGACAAGCCTTTCCATAGACCAACCGGTAAGGGGACATCCCTAAAGGTGTTTTGAAAGCTGTTCTGTAGGCCCACACTGCATCATCCAAGCGCATGGACCAATCCTTGCGTCCTGGGTTCACCACTTTCTCCAGTATACCTTTTATTTCTCTATTGGAGAGTTCCGCTTGACCATTTGTTTGCGGATGATATGCCGTAGCAATCTTGTGGCGAATGTTATACTTAGCTAGCACAGAACTCACGGCCTTGTTGACGAAATGTGTGCCTTCATCACTAATGATCGCGCGAGGAGTACCAAACCGTGTGAAGATGTTCTTTTGCAAGAATTTGATTACAACCTTCGCGTCATTTGTGGTACTCGCCACGGCTTCCACCCATTTAGATACGTAATCAACCGCCACCAGGATGTAGAGGTTACCAAATGAGGGTGGGAAAGGACCCATAAAATCGAGGCCCCACACGTCAAAGAGTTCAATTTCCAGAATAAAGTTCATTAGCATCTTATTCCGAGAAGATATATTTCCAACTCTTTGACATCGATCACATTTTGCACAAAAGCATGGGCATCTTTAAACAAGGTCGGCCAAAATAACTGATTGAAGTACCTTAGCCACCGTTCTTTGTCATAAAAATGACCACCATATGGAGTAGCATGACATCCTCTAGAATTGATTCCACTTCTTCATGCGGACGCAATACCTCATCAACCCGTCGACCACGCTTATATAAGAATGGTTCATCCCAAAAGTAATGTTTGACCTCGGCAAAGAACCTTTTCTTCTGATGTGATGAGAATTCAGGATGCAGCACTCCACAGACCAGGAAGTTGACAAAGTCCGCATACCAAGGTGTACTACTGTGATGCATGCTCATCAATTGCTCATCAGGGAACGCGTCCTGAATTTGGACATGAGTCTTGTCACCCTCGGCTGTCGGCAGTCGAGACAAATGATCAGCTACTTGATTTTCTGTTCCCTTCCTGTCTCTGATTTCCAGATCAAATTCTTGCAGGAGCAAGATCCACCGAATTAGCCGTGGCTTTGCATCTTTCTTGGCGACAAGATACCTGATGGCTGCGTGATCTGTATAGACTATCACTTTCGACCCTACGAGGTAGGCTCTAAACTTCTCACATGCGAATACCACAGCAAGCAGCTCTTTCTCCGTTGTGGTGTAATTGATTTGGGCCTCCACCAGTGTTTTACTCGCATAATAGATGGAATGGAATACCTTCTCCCTTCGTTGACCCAAAGACGGCCCCACAAAGAAAGTCACTTGCGTCACACATCACTTCGAAAGGTAAGGACCAGTCTGGACCAATAATCACCGGGTTGTCACTAGAGCCCTTTTCAAAACTTCATATGCCTTCAAACATTCGGGAGTAAACTCAAAGTGGCGATTTTGCTCCAACAAGGCACATAGCGGCTTAGCAATTTTTGAAAAATCTTTTATAAACCGCCTATAAAATCCTGCATGCCCCAAGAAACTCCGCACACCTTTTACAGTAGTAGGTGGTGGAAGTTTTCTATCACCGATCTTTGCTCGATCCACTTCTATTCCCGCCTTGGATATGTGATGGCTAGCACGATGCCTCTTGCACCATAAAGTGGCATTTTCCCAATTTAACACCAAGTGCGTCGCCTCCTGGCGCTCGTAACCTTCCCCAAATTACTCAGGCATATCCCATAAGTATCTCCAAATACGAAGAAATCATCCATGAAGATTTCCACTGACTTCTCCACCATATCCGAAAATATGGCCATCATGCAACGCTAGAACGTTGCTGGGGCATTACAGAGTCCAAAAGGTATTCTTCTAAAAGCAAAAGTGCCATAAGGACAGGTGAAGGTGGTTTTGTGTTGATCATCGGGTGAAATAGCAATTTGATGATAGCCATAATACTCATCTAGAAAACAGAAAAACTCCTTACCAGCGAGTTTGTCAAGCATCTGATCCATGAATGGCAGAGGGAAATGATCTTTCCTGGTTGTCGTGTTCAGTTTCCTATAGTCCACGCAAACACGTCATCCAGTTATCACCCGAGTTGGAATCAATTCTTGTCGATCATTAGCAATCACAGTAATCCCCCCTTTCTTAGGAACACATTGCACTGGGCTTAACCAAGAACTATCCGAGATTGGATAAATGATTCCAGCGTCCAGCCATTTAATAATTTCTTTCTTCAACACTTCTTTCATCGCTGGATTGAGACGACGTTGATGCTCTATGGAAATGCTATGGCAGTCTTCCAGCAATATCTTATGCATGCACAGAGAAGGGTTGATCCCTTTTATATCGGCAATTGACCATCCAATAGCTCTCTTGTATTTTTGCAACACCTGTAATAAAGATTCTTCCTGGTCATGCTCGAGAGCGGCTGAAATGATTACTGGAAGAGTTTTCTCCTCGCCCAAATATGCATATTTCAGATGGTTCGGCAAGGTCTTCAGACTTAATGTTGGAGGTTCGTCGATTGAAGGTTTGGGTACCTGGACGATACGATCTGCGAGCCCCAACGACTCCGGGAGTCGAGTGATACGTGGTGTAACAGAATGCTTCTCGTCGGAGGGATGCTTACACAACTCCCTACTTTTCTCCAACTCTATGAGTTCGGCATAATCCTCATCACTATTCTCGGACTCAGAGGAGTGCTCTCACATTTTATCCGCAATGACCTGCTCCAGAACTTGGATTACCGAGCATTCTTCCACTTCGTCAGGATACTTCATAGCATTGAATACATTGAACGTAACCTTTTGATCATTCACCCTCATTGTGAGTTCGCCCTTTTGAACATCAATCAGAGTCCTTCCAGTTGCAAGGAGAGGACGTCCCAAAATAATGGGCACCTCGTGATCTGCTTCATAATCCAAAATAATGAAATCTGCGGGAAAAATGAACGTATCCACTTTTACTAGCACATTTTCAATTTTCCTTCGGATGAGCCATAGATCGAGACGCCAATTGCAAGGTCCTTTGTTGTGGGCCTAGCTTCTCTATCCCGAGCTTCTTGAATATTGAGGCGGCATCAAATTTATACTTGCTCCCAGATCACATAGAGCACGACCAACGTCGCATCCTCCAATTGAGCATGGAATTGTAAAGCTCCCTGGATCTTTCAACTTAGGTGGGATTTTGCTTTTTAATATGGTGCTGCTGCTCTCGGTTAGTGCCACTGTTTCGAACTCACCTAGACGTCTCTTTTTGGTTAGGATGTCTTTCAAGAACTTCACATAATTTGGCATCTGTTCCAAAGCTTCGACCAAAGGAATATTAATGTGCAGTTGCTTTAAGACATCTAGAAATCTCCGAAACTGAGTATCTTGTTGTTTCTTTTTTAGCCTTTCGGAAAAAGGAGGTGGTGGCCGATATACCTCCTCGTCCGGTTGCTTTGGCAATGGGTTTCTCTGAGCGAGCTTCTCGGCATTAAGAGATTGCTTGGTCTTCCATTTACGACACTTTGTCTTAGTTTTCGACGACTCGCCTTTTCTTCTTGGTCCGACAATTACATTTCATGCATTTGCTTTCCACTTCGTAGCGTGACAACCTTGACATGTTCCTTGTCTTTCCGTGGGTTTTGAGTGTCACTTTGGCAGATTACCAAGTGGTCGATTCTTCATCTCGTTGGCTAATTGTCCGATCTGGACCTCCAAATTCCTTAGAAGTGGGTCGCCCTTGTATTCCTGCATCTGTCTTAGCCATATACTCCTTCATCAAAGTTTCAATAGATTTGGGCTGTGTAGTGGCCTGTTGCTGCTTCGGTTGAAAATTTTGCTGGTATGTATTTTTCTCAAAATTTCCACCACCACTTGTTCCGGACCCTTGGCCTCCCCACGAGAAATTAGGATGTTGTCGCCATCCCGGATTGTATGTTTGTGAATAAGGATTATTCCTCTGGCCATTCTGATTTCCCATGTAGCATACCAAAGCTGGGTTTGATGGGCAACTATCAAAAGTATGCCCTTCCCCACAATAAATGCATGACACCTCGTTCACTTGCATTGTTGGTGCGACCACTGGAACACTTGTTGGTTGAGCAACTGGATTGGCTACTTGCAAGCCTTTTAACATATTGCTCATGGACGCCACTTGAGCAGTTAATGCCGTCAAGGCATCAACCTCCAACACACCGCAATGATTTCTTCCCATTGAGCACGAGAATCGACCATTGGCAGTTGTTATTTGCAATCCTTTCCAAGATCTCATATGCCTCATTGTAGGATTTAGAGAGAATAGCTCTATTTGTGGAGGCATCGAGCACCAAGCGTGTGGACGCGTTTAACCCATTATAGAAAGTCTCAAGTCGAATGAATGCGATGCGGGATGCCACGATGAGGGCATTTCCGTAGCATTTCCTTATAACGTTCTCATGCCTCGCTGTGACTCATCATCATTCTGTTGAAATGACATGATGTCATTTCGAAATCTTGCATTCTTTGTAGGTGAAAAATATTTCATCAAGAATTTTTCCCCTAGCTCGTTCCACGAAGTGATAGAGTCCGATGGAAGACCATTCAACCATGCTTTTGCACGATCTCGTAGTGAAAAGGGGAACAGCCGAATTCTTAGTGCTTCGGCCGAAACTCCAGGCAGTTTGAACGAATCACTGACCTCCAAGAAAGACCGAATATGAAGGTGAGGATCCTCTGTGGCTTGACCACTGAACTGCCCCATTGTTTGAAGCATTTGAAACATGACCGGCTTTAGCTCGAACTGATTTGCTTGCACCTCGGGTCTTGTAATTCCCGGATTTAGCTCGTTAAATCTGGGGTTAGCATAATCACGTATACCCCTCTCCTTGTCATCAGCAATAACTATGGCATTTCCTCCATCACCTCTTGGTGCGGCCATTCTGGCTTGCGCTCTGCGGGCTTTTTGTCGACGCCTTCCTTTGCGAAAGGTGCGTTCTATCTCTTGATCTAACGGGTATAATACCTGCGCTTTTGCCTTGCGCATATACCACAATCCCAGAGCCTTGTTTCACGCAAAAGAAAATAAACAGAGTGAACCACTAATTATTACGAAACACAAAGTTGCAATATCAACGCAATTTATAATTGGCAATCCCCGGCAACGGCGCCAAAAACTTGTTGTTGTGTATTTATGCAACACAATTAAATGTACGCAAGTGCACGTAATCAACAAGTAATACAAGGAAGTATTCCGAGATCGAATCCACAGGGATTGCAATATGCGTCACGCTGATAACAACTTTGTTTTATAGGAAAGATTTAAAGGGAAATTAAACAGGCGTAGTTCTTTAGAATAAAGACACAGCTACGAACTTAAATTAAGAGGACTTCGGCCAAACGAAGTAAACAACAAACGCAAATAACGAGGAAAGCACTGATATCAAGGAAGAGAAACTGACTTGATCTCTCGATTCCACCCATGCTCTGTACTAATAATGCTACAGCATTATCGTTGCCTCATCGCTATGACATGAACTTCTCCGATTCTTAGTATTTTCCAAATCTAAGATATATTCTGCAAAGCCACTCAATATATTCCTATATCGAACTACTCTTAGAATACCTTTACTAATCCATTCATATTTGTCACGCAAGGTAAACACATATTCCTATGCTATTCACACACATATTATTAAAATCATGTTCTTACGTCACTCTTTTGTGTTCCACTCTATAAGAACTTCCCAGCAATTATAGAACTAAGATCTCACTAATGGTGATCAAGCACAAGTAAGATAAAATAATCCCAAAAGAGAGATAGCAATTTAACAAGATATGCGTAGAAATGAGTTCGTCACACGAGCATGGGTTTCATCAAGAAATCAAGCCATACAGGTTTAGCTCATAGCGAGTTGTTCAACAATATTCAAACAAATAGATGCCATAACAAACTAAGAAGAATTCGAGAAACGAAATTGGAATTAGTCGCCGGAACCGCGTGCTCGCTCTTGGATCGTCGTCTCTTCCGATGACTTCCTCTCCAAGAGATCACTCCTTGATTTCCCTCTCTGCAGATGATTCTGTGTGTTTCCTCTCAAAACCGAATCCATCCTTTTCTGATTGTCTCTCCCCTTTTTAATAACAACCTCTGGCGCTTTTTAGGGGTGCGGGCGTGCACCGCCACCCTTCATCCTCGATTCTTTCCCTTTTTCGTTGCTCGACGGAGAACGAGCAGCGCCTCCTTTCTCTCGCCGTGGCGGTGCCACGTGGTTGTGGCCCTGCGGATCTCCTCTTCGTCTTCAGCCAAAACCTTCCACGCTTCGTCGTTAGCCTTCCATAAGCACGGCCTCGCCCACTAGTACGAGCTCTTCTACTTCATTTGCACCAGCACGAGCTCGTCTTCTCTTATGAACTCGACCTCGCTCTAGCATCATCTGTTCTCTTTCTTTTCTGGAGCTTGGCTTCGCCCTACGATCTCGACTTCGCCCACGATCTCAACCTCTTACGAGCTCGACCCCGTGACTTCGCTTTACTTCACTTACGAGCTCGACCTCGCTCACGAGTCCGACCTCGCTTACGAGTTCGACTTCACACCAGCATCAGTCCAGCATCATATGTTCTCTTCTGGAGTTCGTCTTCTTCGTTCCATGAACAGGAGCTCATCCGCGCTTACGAGCCCAACTTCAGTTATGAGTTCGACTACGGTTACGAGCTCGACTTAAGTCACGAGCTCGACTTCGTCTGTTCTCTCTTCTGGAGCTCTGCTTCGAGACTTCGCTCCGGCATCCTCAGTTCTTTCACTCTTCCTTTGAGCTTGACTTCGCCTCAGCAGACTTCAGCATCGTCTTTTCTGTCGCTCTTCCTACTACATGCCATAGACTAATTAAATGATGCTTAAAAATGCACATAAAACCCCATAAAAGCACTTGACTCAATCCTACACGCACACACACGAAGACATAACATAAACATACAAAACAACACAAACATACAAACAGAACACACAATACTCAAGGTTATTATCATCAAAAAGGTCACATAATAACTCTTTTATAAGAGTTATCACTGTTCATTGGATTGATAAAAGTTGATCTTTGAATAAACGTGTTTTATGTTTTAAGAAGTTTAATTGCAAACATACTCTGAAAATATTGCTTTATGTATAATTAAAATTTTACAACAATTTAGATTGACTAATAAAATATTTTCAATAGGTTTTGATAATGTTAGTGCTAATACGGCTAGTGTACCAAGTTTAATTGCAGCATGTAATCCAACTCTTGGCGGCAAATATTTTCATACTAGGTTTATATGTCATATTATTAATTTATGTGTTCAAGATGGTTTAAAATTATTAGAAAATTCAACTTCACCGATTAGAAAAGCCGTAGAAATGTTGCGTGATAGACATTAGTTGCATAGGCTTTGGCTTAAATTTTGTAAAGCAAAAACGGGACGTAGTAAATGTTTTAACATTGATGTGTGCCCTAGGTGTAATTCTACTTATGAAATGTTAAATTCTACTTTTGAATTTAAAGACTTATTAGTTGAGTTTTTTTGCAAATGAAGTTAATAGCATGATTTTATTGCCTTCTTATTGGGATGAATGTTATGATTTAGTGCAACTTCTTCAAACTTTTCAAGTTGCAATTAAAGAATTATCCGATGTTTATTATCCTACTTCTCCGCGTGTGTTATACCAATGTATCTTGATTGCATGTCAATTTAACACTTGTAGCCAAAATCCGAATTTATGTGCTTGCATAACTGTTATGGTTAGAAAATGGTTGAAATATTTTACAAATATTCATGATATTTTTTTGATTTCAAAATATTTAGACCCTTCTTTAAAAGACGAAGGTGTTTGTGGGTTTGTGGGTTAATACAATTATATTATAAATTTTAAATGAAATGCAGCTTACGGAGGATATAGGAATACAATTGCCGGATCCCTATATGGTAACTGAGACTCTTAAAATGAATTTAAGACATCTTTATACTTAATATGAAGTAGCACATGATCATAAATTTCCAAATCGAGCTAGTGTTAGGACGAGTAATCGACCTTTTTCATTAGGAATAGACACTAGTAGAGGTGTTGCACAACAACTTCAAGATTTTTTTGTAAACAAAGGATCAAGTTCAATGGGAAATGCAGACAATGAACTTGATCAATACTTATCAGAGGCAAAGTCTCGTGAGTTGTTAAATGTAGGTCCTACTGAAGTTGGTTTGTTGCAATGGTGGTCGTTGAAACAATATAAATATCCGGTTCTTGCAATTATGGCAAAAGAGATTTTTTCCGTCCCGGCGTCAACGGTTTTCGTCGAACAAGGTTTTAGCCAAGGAGGATACATGCTCGATGAACGAAGATCTGTGATGACACCACATAATCTCGAAGCTCAAGTATTGCTTAAAGATCATACATTGGCTGAAGCAAGAGAGCAAGAGAGCAAGAGAACAAGTGGGATGACTTATTTTACGAGTATCCTATAAGCACAACCGAGGTGAAAACCGACGAAACCGAGACATCTCAAACAAGTAATACGGATGCCGATGGTTTTGACGACGACTTCGACTTCGACATGTAAAAGGTAACATGAAGGTAAGAGAACTACGTGGGCTTTGATTCCTTAATCGGGATACGTAGACAACTTAATTATAATATTTTCCAATATTATAATTAAACTCAAGCTCTTTCTTTTTTTTCTTTTTTTTTGTCTTCAATTAAATTAAAGTATGATTTTATTTGCATAAGTTATAATTTTTTTTATAAGTTTTAGTTTATTATAAGTTATAATTTTTGCTACAAGTTGTAAATTGTAATGTGACAAAAGAAAGTTTAATAAAGTATTTTTCTTATTTCATTTACTAATTATTGTGTCCCAATATTATTTTTTTCGTCATCTCTATGTATATATATACAAATATAATTAAAGAATACAAAAAATCGAAAAAAAAATCCACCGGTTCACGGTTCAAAACCGGAACCGTTTATACCCCTTAACGGGCCGGTTCCGGTTCCGGATTTCCGAACCGGCGGTTCCGAATCGAATCGGAACCGACCCGACCCGTGAACACCTCTATATGATACACTTATCATGGACTGAGGGAATATGTATTTATGGATCTAAAAATAAATTTTCATAAAAATAACCAGTCACACACTGCTACCTAAACAGTAAACACCCTTGAACAAAAATCACATATATATATATCATTAATGTAATATTTTTACGTACTAAAAATAGTGCAGATTGCTCACATCTCAGACGGCCTTTCAAATTTTGTTAACAATAATTTGATTTTTCATTTAAGGTTACAAATTAGATTAATCTGTTCTTTAATTTTTCCTTTCGACCGAGAAGGTTGATGGAGGGTAGCGCGCTGGAGAACGACGAAGGCGCAACGAAGCTGCAGGAGGCCGGCGGCGTTGACGTTGCTGTTGTGCGACGGCCTAGTGGCGTGGACGGCGCCGAAGCTCTCGCCGGAAATAGAAGGGAGGAGGTGATTTTCTGTCATTTGCCGGAGCTAGAAATCCTGGACTTAAGCTACAATGGAATCTCCGAATCATTCCTGAGCAGCATCAATATGCCCTTGGATGAGCAATGGAATCTCCAGCGCATCCTTCTCAGCCAAAAGGAAAAGAACAATAATTTAAGCTAATCTCTAACCAAAACAAAATTCAACTTTTTGTTAACAGGGTGTTGTATGTGGTGCAACCCAATCCCACATCGGAAGAAGAAGAAAAATGTCTTCTATATATTAAAACCCACCCAATTAGTATGGCGCTTTTGGGTTGTTGGTAAAAAACAACCATGCGCTTTTTTAGTCAAAGCGGACAATATCATACTAATTGGACGAGTGGCGGCGGCGATTCATAACAGTGGTATCGAGCCGACGGTTCGATTGGGCCCAATACGGGCGGGACGAGGTCGCTTTCCGATGATGGAGGAACCCCGGTGAACTCACGATTGAATCCGGTGGTTCCTTGTGTCGAAAGTCTTCCGCAAGAGTGGTCGGCGGCGAGTCCGTGATGGTAGCGGTGCAAGATGTACGGATTATCGTTCGGGGGCGACGATGATGTGGTCGCTTTGGTTTGAGGAGGATTGTTAGGTGTGGCAAACCCAAATCCCACATCGGATGTGAGAGGAAGAATTGCCCTCTTTATATTAAGAAAGTCACCCCGATTAGTATGGCGCTTTTGGGGTTGTTGGTAAAAAACCGTCGCATGCGCTTTTGCCAAAGTTTGACAATATCATACTAATTGGACGGAGTGGTGGCGGCAACAGTTCCCAACACAGGGTTTGAAAGGCCATTTGTGATGTGGGCAATCCATACTATTTTCAGTACGTTCGAGATAAATTGTACAGAATATGACGATAAGGGTTTATTAATTTTCATTATTCTTTCGCCCATAAAATATGATCGAGTTTGAAGAGGTCTTAGAGCTTGGAATGGATACTAACTTTTCCACGATTTCTTGCTTCTATGTTGGATACATTGTCCATTAAGTATCAAGTTAATATCAATCAAAGAAGAGAACTAGTTATTGTAATGGGGTTATTTTATTTAAACAAAAAGAACTTAAAATAATATTAACACAAAACTTTCTGTGTGTGTCAGAACGGCCTTCCAGGGCTTATAAATAAGTGTTTTGGGCTTCAAATCATACCTGAAAATGAAGTATTGGTAATCTAAATAAATTTATGTTTGATATGATAAAAAAAAATGAAAGAGAAAAGGACTTCATATTAATCAAGAGGAATCCAATCGAACAATATCTGTCAGCCAAATTAGGAAACGAGTAGTCCAAACAGTCGGCTTTCAAAACTGCGCCAAAGCAATGGCCGCTCTATTAGAGGATCTATAACTATGAAACACTCCAAATCACCATATTCAAACCAATTTATTCAGCTGTACACGACACTTATAGGAACTCAATTATTACGTAATAATTAGCAAGCTTACAAAAGAATTAGGTAAAACGCAGTTCGTTTTACCTTAAGAACTCATACTAACCTACTATATATTCACTAATCAATCAAATTAAAAGTCACCTTGCACTAAAGTTGAAAGTGGTAAGACTATAAAAATAGCAAAAAAAATAAAAAAGCAAAACACTGATGTTGGCCCTATGCATAGATAGTTGAAGGCAGAAATAAAAAGATTTTGCAAGATTATTTGCAGGAGCAACTAATAAATCAACCTCCAATTTGGTGCTTTTCATCACAAATTTGACAAGCTACATATATGATTTGATTGAACAAATTCAATTATAAGAAAAGGAAGTATCTTAAACTAGGGAACAAAACTTGAAACATGATATAGTTACTACTTGCTTTAGGTAAAAAACCTCCATTGTAAACACTTACGGACACAAATTGAATGTTAAACATATCTAAATCCCTCTGGTATATACCAACTCTGCTGCATCATCACTTCAGTTCAGCCTCCTCCGCCGCGGGGCGCGCGAATCCCCGCTGTCGACGTCTGAGATTCTAGAAGCATCGTTTCTCCTCCTTGAAGATGAAGTAGAGAGTGCCACTGTGGAATCAATTTCTATGGCATTATCCACAGTTTGGCTCTCAGAGTGTATTACAGCAGCAATACTGGACACAGAATCCCTATCATCCACAACAGGTGGCGGCAGCTCCGGGTTCCTCTCCACCAAATTGCTCTGGAAATACGACTCAACGGCAGCAAGAGACTCTGCTGAGTTCATTGCAGATGTAAGGTTGGAAAAGGAAGCAGCCCGATGGGAGCTTGATCTGCGAAGCAGCAGTGATGTGAGACGACGGCTATCCCTCTCCCTCATCTCGTAGTTCGGAGGCTGCTCTCAGTTAGGTCAATCACATCATCAAGTGGGAGTGTAGGAGTTCTTTCTCTGCGCATTCCTCTAGAAGTCAAGAACCGGTTGAGTAAAGCCGTGCTTCTCTCTGGTGAGTCGCGGAGGCCATCAGGATGTCGGGACGGTATCTGTGCCAGCTCCCGGTTTAGGTCAAAGGCACTCCCAAGGCGCCTGATCATCTCCTCCACCGAATAGTGAAGGCAGTTGCAGTCCTCTGTATAGTCTGCCTCCAGCTCTCAATCCGTCGGGCATGGGGCCTTACAGGGATCTTGAGACTAGGATCAAGATCTTGGTCGTGGAAAATATTGCCACGACCATATATAGGTGTCACGTTCTTAGTGGTGACCTCTCCCTTGCACACGGGACACTCCTTGGCATCAGAATGATGATGCAACCAACGGTAAAGACAAGGCCAGCAAAACAAGTGACCGCAGCAAGTGACAACAGGATCCTTGGCCAAATCTAAGCATATATTGCAATCAAAGAAACTCCCCTCATCACCATTGCTCTTACCACCATCTTTCTTCTTACCAAGATCCTCTTCCTCCACAGAACCAGTCGCGTTCTCACATATCTTAGCTACCCCAATAATCGGCCTGTCCTCGGATGCTATACTACCCTCACCAATCTCTGGTGCATTCCCACCAATCGATTCCAAAGCAAGGCTCCTAGTTTGCGGGGTTGGGAATTGCCTCCACAATGACCGCCATCTATGATTTCTTTGCTAACAACTTCCCTAACGCGATGAACGGGTCTAACCAATCCTCCAAGTTCATTGCAACGTTAGGATAGGATCCTGACGGAGGCTCACCACCATTGCTAGAATTATCAACAGGTCCCAAATTGAGATCGAGGTTCATCGTATTAACATTCTCTTCCGCCATTGCAAATTCACCAGAACAACAAAAATTTCTCGACGAATGACCTCAAATTCAGACACCCAGCTCGTCAAACAAATGACAGGCACGAATTGCCCTAAACTAACACACATACATCAAGCCTAGAGATCCAAGCCCAAGTAATGAAACTGGTTGATTAAACAGTTAAAGAATCAAAACCCCAACTTCAATTGCAAAAAGCCAAAAAGAATCAAAATTGATTTACCGGTCAGCTGATGAAAGGGGAAAATAACCTAGCTTATCCAGGTCAACCAAATCACAAAACCCAGTTAAAAGGAGGAAAAGAAAACAAGCTACAGAGATTGTAACCGACGGAAAAATCTTCCACACCCTAAAAAACAATAGATTTATGAGTATAAACATACACTACAAACCTGCAAACAAATTACGGGTTCCATGTTTAGGAGGTAAACACCATAAAGATGTAGACTTTTTGCGGCAAACACAGGAATTAAGGAAATTTAGGGATCTGGTTTGTGTTCTTTTGGGGGGTTTGGGAAGGATGAGATGAATTTGTGAATTGGATTCAGCTCAAAACGAAGCTGGGAAGAGAGAGAGGAGAAATATTCTCTGCAAGTAGTGATTCTGGTGTAGCTGTACAGCAGTGCGTGTGGGACCGCCTTCGCGCCACGTCAGCATTCAATTGGGCCAATAGATGGGCTGGACATTGGGCCAATTAAGCTTTCGTACAAAACTAAAGTTACGGTTCCTATTTCTCTTTTTTTTTTCTCATATAAGTTAATTGATTGATCATTTAATTACTTGTTTCTACTAATATAATGGAGAGTAAATATAAATTAGTACTATTTTTATTGTTAAAAATCGTTTTCAATATTTATTTCATGTTTAATCTGCAATATATAAACCCTGAGAATGCTAAGAAAAGTATTTTCAAAGTAATGAGGTTGAGTTACGTCTCAATCGAATTATCCAATACACTCAAAAGTTTGATATTTTATTTTTAGATCCAACTACTGCAATGTATTTCCATACAAAATATATATACACAAATAATCCAATCACTCAAGTAAATAATTTACAACTAGGGTGAGCAAAAGCAATCCAAGTGAATAACCGAACCGAACCGTAGTAATTTGATCGGTTTAGATCGATTTTAAAAATTTCGGTTCGGTTTGGATGCAAAAATTAAACCGAACTTTTTTCGGTTCGGTTCGGTTTAGTAATCAAAATTTCGGTTCGGACCGAACCGAATCAAGTTTATATATATATTAAATTAAAATATTAAATCTTATTAAATTAAATTATATATATATATATATATATATATATATATATATATAAAATTATTAAAAGTTCGGTTAACTAAAATCAACCGAAACCAAGTTTAAAATTCGGTTCGGTTAGGTTGAAATTTTTTAACGGTTCGATTTTTTCGGTTTTGAATTTTCGGTTCGGTAACCGAACCGATCGAATGCCCACCCCTATTTACAACTACCGAAACAATTTCAAGTAATAATTATCTTTGTATTGTACAGTTCGACCTTCATTTTATCGCGTAAACTTTTTATCATATGGGTCTTAAAGAGCAACAGTGCTATATTACATAGTTAATTTACTCATTTAGCTAGAGATGCTTTGTTAGTTCTTTAAATTGTTTACTTCGGTGATAGCTGTTTCATCTCATATTTTACTATGTGTTTTTTTTAGAGGTGGTCTCCTGTACATCCGTCCGTACATGCGGATTTTGATTTTCTTTGATGTAAATGATATTTGATACTTTTCTTCAATATAAATAATATTTTTCTTTAATATAAATTATATTTTTTAATAACAAATAATATTTTTGTCACGATGCAGACGGATATACAAGAATTTTTGTGTTTCTTTTAACATCGTCTACCTCATGAAACACGAGATGAAATACGATCGAGAACACATTTTTTTTCAAATGAACTAGCTCCCATTGACCCTACGGCAATTCGCTCTAATCTCTCCATTACTCGAGCCAGTCAAAGGACTAATATTCCCCATCTTGATCATCGATTCCACAAAGCTCTCAAAGAATGCAGTCTGATTACTGCTAAACAGGTTGATGATCGGAGCCGTGGGCGCAGCGGCGGTGGAAAACAGCTCTTGATCGGACTGAAGCAGCCCCCTATTCATCTGCAAGTTTGAGAAATAATTGGTGTCGAAGGTGTCCTGCGTCGTCGGATCGAGGTTCGCCACCGTGAATCCGCTGCCATTTTGCGGGCAGATCTGGCGGAGGGTGGCTAAATAGGTGGCGTTCAACGTTGGATCGGGGTTTCCGGTGCCGGTGAAGTTGTACAGCCGGTTGCTGAACACCCGGCATTGGGCTCGCCCGAACGTGTGAGCACCTAATGTTGTAAAAAAATAAATTAGCGACGGATTTAGTGGAGAACCTAATTTAATATAAATAAAAATATATGTGCCAAAATCCATTTATACTTATTCCTTAAATTGTGTCCGTGCATTCGCCATTTAGCCTAATAGTAGAATAGTTATTCTCAAAAGTCAGAATGTCTTAGGTTTAAGTGTACAGTTACCCGATCTTTAAAATTATTTATTTATTAAAAAAATACCCAAACTTTTCTAAATAAAAGTACAAAGATGCAATTAGAAAAGCAAAGAAGAATAATTAAAATGAATAGGAAACAAATATTATACCTGATAATGCTACTAGGTCAGTAACATTTAGACCCACGGCATTAAACTTAGCAGTGAGATTGCTCAAGTTTTCAAATGGTGCTGGAATTGAGGTATTGGCTGCTGCTTGATTTGCAAGTGTACTATCTCTTCTTCCCAACAATGCATTCCAAGAAGGACCTCCTGCCTGAATAATTGAGGCGTTAGTCTTGATTATTTATATATATATATATATATACACGTGATATGGTAAGTACCAAGGAAACAGCAGATTCCGCAGCGAGGGCTAGAATGTCCGCGCAGGACACCACACCGGGGCACGAATTCTCAACAGCAGTCTTGATGTTGTCCACCACATCAAAACCGCGGGTCGAGTTCGTGTTCGGCGCAGCATCCTTCTCACTCTGGATGCTTCTATTACTATTATTGTCCAGCAAAATCGAGCCATCGCAACCCTAAAAGCAACAAGGAAAAATAAGAAGAAGGAAAAAATATAGGTTTTTCTTGATTAAAGTCGTCAGATCTTCGGAAAAATTGGAACCTGAACAAAGCAATCGTGGAAATGAAGGCGAATGAGGCTGGCGCCAATCCTAGGATCGGACTGTAAGGCTTGTTGCATTACGGTGTTGACAATGGCTGAGACATTAGGGCAAGTGAGGGAGTAAAAGGACGAATTGAGCTGAGCTCGAGCTAGAGGAAATACACCAAAAACGGTTATTAGAATCGCAAAAAATGAAGACGAAGAAGAGAACATCATGCTTTAATTTTGGTAATGAGAGTTGCACAAGTGTTAATAAAATCACAAGCTAGGGTCTGAAATATATGTTGTCTATATACAAAGCCGTATTTCTTGCATGCTTGGTTGAATGTGGAAGCTACCTAGCTCCAGCCAACATATGAAGATTCAGTCAAGACTATTATGAAACGAGAATATGGTATACAAAGTGTGCAGATTACACTAATGATATTCTTGTTTTGAATTTTGATCTTAAAAAAATAATCTTTTTATATCCTGACTTGTTTAGGCATTTTTTATTTTTCTTTCTCACAAATCTATCAAGTGAAAATAACTTGACATTAATTGTTTTATTCCTTGTCGATCAAATTCAAACCCTTCTCAAATAAGACGAAGTAAAATTTTCTTTACTTGATAGTGATCTTGTAATTTTCTAACATAATAATCTGGCGCGAAGAGATTTCTGAATAAAGTGAAAACATTAAAATCTTACAATATACATAATGGACTATTATTGTTTAAGAAAAGTGAGACAAAATTCAACCAAAAACTTTAGCCTTTTAAGGTGTACAGGTAAAATGTGTGTGTTCAAGCAAAAGAATTAGTAAGAGTGTTGTGCATTAATTTCACGTAACAAATGGAAAAATAAAAAGAAAATGAATTAAATATATAGTGGTTATTTCATGGAAAATGACATTGATCGATTGTTGGTGAGAGTGGTTGAAATTGTCGACGAATTTATCTAGAAAATTAAGGCTCCAGAGTCCAATTAATTGTTTGACCATTCTGTATATAATTAATCACCGACTCCCATGATTGGATTTTAATCATTAAGGATGAACTTCTTTTTAGTGAAATTTGTTTAAGCAAGAGTGCTATATTAATTTCACGGTAATCATGTTTGTGATTTATTTTATTGAAATTACTGGCTAAGCAGTAAAATTTAGACCTCATAAATAATTGACTTAATATGCTTTATTATTTACTCTGGCCCTTCATTCTTATGAAATATACAATTATTAGAACCTAAATTTACGCTAATTAATTGAGGTGTAACTGGTGCAGTATTAACTTCAACAAACTGAGACTCTTTCTTTACTTTAATTCAATATAAAGTAATTGAAAGACTGATTTTAGAAGCAAATCCTGGAAAAGCGAAATTTCAAAGTCTGCAGACTTGTTCAAAAACATAGCATATAAGATCCCTTAATTCGTGTTGAACAATTCACAACAGCATGAGGTTTGAAATGAATAAATTCAATTCTAACTAGAGATTTAATCACTAATCAACTCAAGCCAAATCAAGGTAACAGAGATCACTCGTTTATAGAGTTATTGTATGTGGACTGCATAAATTTTGGTTTAAAATAATTTTGGCCCAAAAAACTAGACTGGCCCGACTCGGTAGGGGTGAGTAAAATCACGAAACCCGAATATCCGATTCAATTAAACCCAAATTTAAAATTCGGTTTGGATTTTCAGTTCGGACGGATTGACATTTTTTAGAATTTTTCGGATCGAATTGGATTTTTTAATTCCGAAAATCCGAATTATATATAATAATATTTTATTTAGATATATTTAAATATAATATAAAAATATCAAATTTTTGGATTTTTCGTAATTTTAGATTTTTCGGTTCGGTTCGGTTCGGATTTTTTATAAAATGTTTGGATCTTTGGATTTTCAGTTAGAATCGGATTTTCTCTCTCTCAAAATTTGGATTTTTGGATTGATTCGGATCAGACAAAAATCTGAACCGAAATTCTAATGTTCACCCCTAAGCTCTGATATTTTTGTGAATGAAAGAGAGTTTCTAGCCGGATAGGTAGATTCGTGGCCTAAAAAATGATGATTCTGTTGTGAATCCGGACAGCCTCGTCGTCGTCAATGCGCTCCCGTAGACCCCGATAGCAACTCAACGTCGTTCCTGACTACTTTCTTGACACCTGCACACAACAAAGGAAAAAAGAAAAGAAAAAATGGAGATACCAATTCGGTTCAAAGCGAACTCCTTTGACGCATACACAATCACGGCTCCACCAAAGGGAGTGACTATCTGGTCGGCTCTGTAATCACAGCCACAAAGGCAAGCAACAACCTCTCTCCTCTCTCCGCAACCTCACGCAGTATTCACGCAGCTATCAACTCTGGCCTATCTCTCACTGTATTTGTATTGAATGGGTATTGGGGGGGGGCTTCAATACAGGTCCCGTCCCTATCACAAAGCAATGGGAGGAATGGAGGCGCCACCTTTTCTAAAGATCCAATCCCCAATTTATAGGTTGGCAATAGGTTTAAGCTATTAAGGAGAAAATGGGCCTCGTCAGACGTGGGCCAACAATCACAACAATCTCCACATTTGGTCCAACCGTGTTCTTTGTGTGCATCAAGAACAAACCACACAATCATCTCTCGAGCCCCTCAAAATCACGAAGATAAAACAAGGGACGGTTTGCGACGAAACCACAAAGACTAAACAGGGACTTTTTGTACAAACATAGTTTGTACGAATCACAAAGATCCAAGGGTAAACTAACCATGTTCATACCTGCAAAAAGAGACACACAGAAAAAAATAC
This sequence comes from Salvia rosmarinus, assembly GCA_036937905.1. Classification (NCBI taxonomy): domain Eukaryota; kingdom Viridiplantae; phylum Streptophyta; class Magnoliopsida; order Lamiales; family Lamiaceae; genus Salvia; species Salvia rosmarinus. Next base: position 20,359,534 of record CM072824.1, on the reverse strand, counting down.
CACCAAGCACAAAAATATCTAACACATAGTTAGAAGCTCACAAAGAAACATCACAAAGTATAAAGGCAACTAATACATAATTAGAAGCTCACGAAGAAACATCACAAAGCTACAGAAGATCACAAAGATCGTCATAACCATCACATAGACGGTAAACCACAAAGATTGATATCACTAAGCTAGCATATATCACACAGATCATAAAACACAAAGCATATCACAAAGTCACGAAGACACGAAGACACGAAGTTGGCACAAAGCCACCAAACCACAAAGCCACATAGAAAGAACCACAAAGGTATGTTCACAAAGAACAAAAAACAACGAGCATAAAGCAAGGGACGAAGCTCCACCTCAAAGTGAGCAACCACAGAGACACACAAAGAAACAAATTCCTAAGCTCATGCACCCTAAACTTAAAGCTCAACCACATAGCTCCACCTTAGAACAAATCACATGTGGTTTCTTCACTAGTAACCACATTAGCCTGATCAACATGTTGATTTTTCTTAGGACAATCCTTTATATAGTGACCCGTTTCACCACAACCATAGCACTTCCTAGGTTTAAATCTAAGTTTTGATTTCCCCTTATCATGAAACATTTTTCCACCCCTAGCATGCATGACTTTATCTAGATCTTGTGCACCGTTATCAAGTTTTAAATCTAATTCCTTATTTTTCAAAGCACTCACAGCAGTGTCAAGCGTCACATTATCTCTACCATACTTTATAGCAGATTTAACATCACTGTAAGAATCAGGAATAGCATTTAAAAGCGCAAACGGAGCATAATCATCAATATGTTTATCGCCAGTCAATTTTATGTCTTGAACTAACTTAGTGAATTCATCCACATTTTCATTAACACCTTTAGACATGTCAAGTTTAAAACGGAAGAATCTTTCAATCAGAAACATTTTAGAAGGCAAAGACGTTTCAGTATATAACTCTTCAAGTTTTGACCACAAATCTTTAGCAGAAGTCATCCTTCCTACTTTTCTAAGAACACACTCAGATAAATTCAGGATAATAGCAGACAAAGCAAGACGATTCATTTGAAATTTCTTTTTCTCATCAACTTCATTATCATAAGAATCATCAATTACTTGATAAACGCCTTGTTGAATTAAAATACATTCCATTTTCTGTTGCCAAAAACCAAAGTCCGTTTTACCATCAAAAGGTGCCAAACCATAATTCGCCAAAGAAGACATAATGCCACACAATAAAACCAAAGAACAAATATATAAGCACTTAATGCAATGGAATACAAATCGTAGTAGCAAATATTCTCAAGGCAAATAAATTTTCGATTTAATCACGCACTAAAAACAAGTGAAGCGTTGGTAAATGTAAGCAAAACTCAATCCTATATCTGCGCTAATCGCGCTTTTCTAGAATTTTAAAACAGAGGTTTTAGCTGTTTTACCTCGCGGTGCCTAAGATCGAGGCACCGCTTTTACTCGCGGCGATCTGAATCGCTGATTTACGCGACGACAACGAGACAAACCTCGCTCGATACCACCGATGTGAATCCGACAGCCGCTGCTGCCAATGCGCTCCGTGAGACCCCGATAGCAACTCAACGTCGCTCCCGACTACTTTCTTGACACCGCACACAAAGAAAGGAAAAAGAAAGGAAAATGGAGATACCAATTCGGCTCGTGCGGCTTCTCCTTTGACGCACACACAATCACGGCTCCACCAAAGGGAGTGGCTATCTCGTCGACCAGAATCACGACCACAAAGGCAAGCAACGGCCTCTCTCTCTCTCTGCAGCCTCACGCAGATTCACGCAGACCTCAACTCCGACCTATCTCTCACTATATTGAATGAGTATTGGGGGCTTCAATACATTTCGTCCTATCACAAAGCAGGGAAGGAATGGAGCGCCACCTTTTCTAAAGATCCAATCCCAATTTATAGGTTGGCAATTGGTTTAAGCTATTAAGGAGAAAATGGGCCTTGGTACATTGTGTTGGGCCAACAATCACAACAGATTCTATCCATAATCATATCCTCTTTTATTCAAGATAGCACTTGTTTAAAAATAATAATAGAAAAATAATATAGTTACTATTTTATGTGATAACCTTTAGATTAAATACTTAAATGAATAATTTCGATTGTGTTGCTTTTCGAGTTCTGCAAGTAGTATTATAGTCGCAATCCATCTTGGCAAGGGCTAAATTCTTCTACGGATTTCGCTATTTTCTTTATCCGTGGCTGCTGAATTGCTCATAATCACGAATTCACCGTATTCTTTTCTTTTTCTTTTTTTTTTTTTTTTGTATCATTCTAACCCGCACTGCTACCTTAGGTGCGCACCGGTAAACCTCATGTTCTGTGCAATAGCACGCAAACCACGCATGACAATTAAACCACACTTGAAAAATCAAAGTGATGTGCTCAAACCCATAGAGGCGTTTGATGAGGTTCAACTCGCGACCTCTCGATCGCAGAACTCATCTTAACCATCGGGTCGTCCCTGTGGTCCGGATCATCATAAGATGGTATTTGGCTAACCTTACTCGAATGAATTATAAGATATTTTAAAAGTTTATAAAATATAATATTTCGAGAGGTTATAGGTTGTTAAAGTATTTAGATAATCGAACTTATAAATTAGAGAAATAATCGTGAGTTAGAAAGAGAAAATCATAATTAGAGAAAAAAATCGAGGAGAAGTAAAATTGATAAGATATATGTTGGTTATAACCAATCATAATAAGGTTATTTTGATAAGTTCATTGTTGTTTATAAGTTTATGAAAAAATAAATTATGGTGAAGAACTTATATTTTAGATAACTCATAAGTTGTTGAAATATATTTTTACAATTTATAAATTGTTTAGAAGTTTATTTTTATCAAATACTTTTCAACGACTTACAAGCTATTTTGAGTAGCATATAAGCTCAGCCAAGCATCCTTCAAAGTCGAATAAGCATCTTTGCTAAAGGACACTTTTTCTCGTTTCTTTCACCGACAATGAGATATTATGGAAATAAAAAAAAAATCATCTGGTAGCTCGTATATTGATAGGATATGGCCCAACCTCTCAGGCCCACTAGCAGGCCCAAAAGAGCTAGGCCTAACCTAATGTTGCCCTACTCGGTTACGCCCGAATTACAGCCTCCAAACCCTAATTAAAGGCGGGGTCAAGGGCGAAGATAATGGGGTAACGGTGGTAATCATGGTCAATTATGGTGAAGATCATGGTCAGTTATAGGAGGATCGTGAGCCCGCCAATCAAGGGATTCGTTACAAGGTTTACGTCTATGTATAAATAGGAGTTAGATTGAAGGTAAAAGGGTTAGCAAATTACTGAATACTAGAGCTCTTTGAGATACTCATCAGAATACAATTATAGTGAACATCTTGAGGACCATCACCTCCGTGGGCGAGATCTTTCTCTCGATCGAACCACGTTAAAACTCATGTGTTCTTTATCGCTTTAAATCTTTCATACCAACGCATACGTATTTATCATTGGCGCCGTCGTGGGAACACTCTTTTCTTTTCGAACAAAAGTCATGTTTTCTACAATTTCACGGCAAGGACACATGCAAACGCAAATCGCCGGCGATGTCGGTAACAACCGTCGCAGAGGACGATCGGTAGTCACACAACGCCAGGGAAAGAGGATCGCAGACGCTACCTAGCAGTCATACACCGAGGGCTACATGGAGAATGCTTCCATACACCGTGGATGGTCGCCCAACGAGGAGGAAGATGCCGACCTCGATGCGGTGAACAGAGGTTCACCGCTCCCACGAGGTCCTCGGTCGAGCAAAGGTGTCCGAATTCCTCAATGCCAACTTCAATCAATTCCGTAGTTTCTCAACCGGAGGACAAACGGAGCGGGCCCTCAAGAGTGCCAAGTGGTGATTACAGTAACCGAGGTCGCTCGCCTCTTGAACAATCAACATTCGCCGAGGCACAATGACCGCCCAATACCTGTGTTCATTCGCCGCACTTTCCGCGAGCCGCTTCTCCACCTCGACGTGATACCCATGTGAATGGGCGGAAAGAAGGGAGGAAAGACGGTCGAACTCCTCAAGAGACGACGACGCCGCTATTGATCTCCCATCTCTGGAGAGGGATGGTAACGAGCTCCCGGATTCGACCGACATGGACGAATTATCTCTCTTTCAAGGAGATTCGGATACACCGCCACGCGATATCGGGCTCCAATATCGCTGCACACGATGGCCTTGGAGATTCTTGACTTCCTATTTGCCTATACCACCAACATGGCAAACCAAGGATGGAAGATTTCCATATGTGTAAGGTCTTTCCGAGGTGCTGATCTCCAACGCCGACGTTGGTTCACTCGCTCGCCGAACAGCATCCATTACTTCAAAGACCTCATGGATCGCTTCAAATGGCGTTTTACCAAAAGATGCCGCCTCGACAACCTTCATCCGATTTGCTTACAATCCGCCATATGGACGAGACGATGTCAATTTCGCCTCAAGATTCATCATGGAATCCCTTAAAATAGATAAGAGTAACGATCTCACATCATCAACGCATTCAAGAACGGATCCGACCGGTGCTTCGAATTAAGAGATCACCCGCGAACAGCCGAAGACAGCTAGTCGTCTTTGGACCTTGGTTGACAACTTTGTCAAAGGGGACGAGTCGGACCGGAAGAAGAGAGAGATCTGGGATGAGCAGCGGACTGAAAGAAGGAAGCCAGAGGATCGGGGCCGAGGTGCTGAACGCCGAAGTGCGTTCGAAAGAATCAAAAAGGGCCCAGTAGAATCAAGGCTGGGACCTCGGCCAAACCCTGGTAATAGCGAGCGCCCTCTATTCAAATCCAGGGCGGAAATATTTGAGCTTCACACTGAGCTCTTTCCAAAACCTCCTCCTATGAAAGGAGGATCCAAAAAGAAGTCAACAGGAAAGTATTGTGACTACCACCAGGGGTACGGCCACGTCTGAAGATCATGCAAGTCCTTGATGTAGGAAAACGATGTTAACCCTCGCCCGAGGATCCATCTTGGGTGTTTAATTCACCATACATTGATTATAAACATAGCGTGCCTATATAATTAAATCGCAACACATTGGGGTTTTCACGTGTTTACCTTTGGATCTGAAGAGGTCGATGGAACGAGATGAACGGATCGAACGGATCGGACTCGTGCTTTGACCTTCTGGATTGTATCCCGGTTGCCCAATCTCCAACGTCGAGTGAGGACGATCTATGGAGAATGCTTCGGAAAATCACCCAATGCTCTCACCAAATTCTCGAAAATTCTCTCTCAAATATTATGAGATGGCCGAAATTTTGTGTGTGTTAATGAGCATTAACCTAGACTTTATCTCATACCTTATATTTATAATGCACTACCTTAATCCTATATGGAATATTACCATAATCCTATATGGAATATTACCATAATCTTAGGATTATTTCCATACTCTCAGGATTATTTCCATACTCTCAGGATTATTACCATAATCTTATATGGAAAGGATCTATGCATATACCATAAATATAATTATATCCTTGTGGGATAAAGAGAATAAAATCTTTCCTTTGAGAGTACATAGGGCCGATTTTCTTGTAGCTACGGGCTGGATGGGCCACCCTGTGGATCAAATGCAAGGAATAAAGATGGGCCTCAAATAAATTAATTATCTTATGTTCACCCGTAACATAAATTAATTTATAAACATTCGATCATGCCACTAGAGAAAGAATGCTGACTTACCCCTTTATTACCGAAGTTGAGTCGGGCTTGCACTTAGACATTACGAATCCCCGTATTTAAGATATCGAGCGTCCATTAATCATTTATAGCAATCATCGCTTAAAGCGACAATAACTTCATTTCCTTAAGTAGTACCACTCAACCTTATTATTGTACTGAGCTAACTCAACCTGCGGGGTTTAGTACAATAAACCTTTGAGCTCCTTAAGGGGCGCCATCATCCTAAACGGATACGGTGACTCGACATGATAACTAGCGTGACATACAAGATCGCCACCACCCAAGATGCGGAGAATCTTGGGTTAGAACATATAACCCTCACTCATAACAAGTCAGTGATGGTCAAGAACTCATACTCACCTAATACCTTATCGAGGTTTAGATCATCGTAAGTCACCGAGATCTTGGTTCTTCACGACGGTCGAAGAAGAACTCATCTCACCGTGATCCTTCAATACGTCGAGACGCATCAAAGATAGACAAGCAACCAAGTCAAGTCACTTCTTATCTATACCGCAGCTAAACCGACAACTCGCCCTTAAGTCGCCTCACCAGTGAAACTTTTATATCTCATTAAGCTTGACCAATCATACGCACTTCAGTGATCTTCTACACAATCGATGATCTAACTTATATATGAGATAAGGGACATGATATATGCAATCAAGTATTCAAATCGATAGGAGATTGTAATAGTGGTAACAGGAAACATTGTATACAAGCTCAACCAAACTGCTTTCAGTATATAAATCCAACAATCTCCCACTTATACTAAAGCAAACTTTTAGTATACAATGTGTCTTTCTACTAGCTATTACAAACAACCATCACTTTGCTTCTCCCACTTATACAAAAGTTTCCTTTCTAAGTGGGTGCCATCAAGCGCAATCCAAGTCCTCTAACGTGTTCATCGTAGACTTTTTGCGGCAGGCTCTTCGTGAATGGATCCGCTAGATTTTCCGTCGTATCAATCTTTTCAATCAGCACGTCACCTCGTCTAACGATTTCTCGTATGACATGGTACTTTCTCTCTATGTGTTTTGTCGCCGTGGGTCCGTGGTTCCTTCGAGTTTGCCACATCGCACTCGAGTTATCACAGTAAACTATGATACTCTTGGGCAAACCAGGTACCACATCTAGATCCATGAGGTAGTTCTTGAACCATACAGCCTCCTTAGAAGCCTCCGAAGCGGCTACATATTCGGCTTCCATGGTAGAGTCCGCAATGCATCGCCTTTGCACTCACGCCAGATACGGCTCCACCTCCCAAGGTAAACACATAGCCCGAGGTCGACTTTTTCTCATCACGGTCGCCTTGAACCAGTGCATGTAACCCAAAGGCATTAGACTATCTGCATGGTAAACTAGCCTATAATCTCGAGTCCTTTTCGGTGCTTGAGTATATGCTTTCTCGCGATCCAATGAGCTTGTCGAGGTTAGGCGATATCTAGCTACTATGCCACCGCATAGCGTATATCGGGTCTCGTGCATAGCATTGCAGACATGAGACTTCCTACGGCGAGCGTAAGGAACTTGTCTCATTTCCTCTATCTCCTTTGCAAATCATAGGTGATGCGCTTTAGATAAAGGAACGCCATGTCCGAAAGGTAGCAATCCTTTCTTGGCGGTCCGCATACTAAACGAGTAATCACAAGATCAATGTAAGACGCCCGAGATAAGCTCAATATTTTCTTCTTGCGATCTCGGTAAACCTTGATCCCAAGAATGTACGCCGCATCTCCTAAATCTTTCATTTGAAACCGATCGGATAGCCAACTCTTTACGCCTCGATAACGACTTCACGTTGTTGCCAACTAGAAGGATGTCATCTACATAAAGTGCGAGAAATACCACATCACCGTTGACATCTAACCGATACACACAACTCTCGCTAGGCAACCGGGTAAATCCATGGGACTTTACCACCTCGTCAAAGCGTAAGTTCCATGATCGAGGGCGCTTAAGTCCATAAATGGACTTCTTAAGCTTCCATACTAGATGCTCTTCACCCTTTACCACATAACCTTCGTGTCTTTGCATATCGATGTCTCTACCTTCCTCAAGGTAACCGCTTAAAAAGCGGTTTTAACATCCATTTGCCAAACCTCTAGGTTCAAGTGGGCTGCTATGGCCGTAAGAATTACGATGGACTTGAGCATTGCTACAGCGAAAAGGTCTCATCGAAATCGATGCCCTCAACTGAGTGTACCCTTTCGCCACAAGCTCGGCTTTGAAAGTCGAAACTTCTCCATCGGAATCTCTTCCTCTTGTATATCCACTTACTACCTATGGCTTCCTTGCCATCCGGTAGAGGTGTCTTTTCATATACATCCATAGTCAGTTATGGACTCCATTTCTAAGTCCATAGTGGTGTGCCGTGATCTTGCATCAATATCTTGTATCGCCTCCTTGTATGTCCATGGGTCGATTATTGCATGTTCGCTCACGGGACCAAACCAAGATTCACCCACGAACATAAATCGCTCGGGTTGACGAACAACCCTCCCACTCTGACGAGGTTCTACAGCACAATGGCAACGGTGGGTGCGAGATACTTGTGGTTCTCTAACTTGCACAACTTGTTGTGTAGGTACCACTTATGCGGTCGGTATCTCCAAAGGAACTCGACCCACTTCAATTTCTTGAAGTATCGGTGTCGATCCTCCCACTGACTCGACATCTCGCACCTTTGGCCTAATCGGTGGTGGAATACGATCATCTTCTAATTCTTGAAGAATGATTTCAACTTTGGACTTATGATTTTCATGTAGTCCTCTTCTAAGAATCGAGCATTAGTGCTAATAATGACCTTCCGATCCTTAGGACTATAGAATAAACCACCTTTCGCTCCTCTAGGATAGCCAATAAACACCTTGCGTCGGATCTAGCCTCCAACTTGTCGCCTTCTTGTTCAAAGACATGTGTTGGATCGCCCATATCCTTATGTGGCTTAAACCGGCTTCGCGCCCAAACCACAACTCGAAGGGGTCTTTTCGACCGACTTGGACGGTACTAGATTTAGCAAGTATGCACCGCCTCTAAGGCATATCCCGAATCGAAATAGGCAATGTAGCATAACTCATCATAGATCTAACCATTTCCAAAGAGTCCTATTTCTTCGCCTCGACACACCATTTTGTTGTGGTGTGCCCGGTGAAATCTTGCCGGGATGTAATCCCACACTTCACTAGATAGTCCATAAACTCACATCGAGGTATTCGCCACCGCGATCGAGACCGCAGTGACTTGATACTCTTACCTAGCTTCGCCTCCACTTCCGCCTTAAACTCTTTGAATTTCTCAAAGCATTCGACTGCGGTGAAGCGGTATATGTATCCGCACTCTGAGTAATCGTCAATGAAAGTGACAAAATACTCGTACCCTCCACGAGCTTGTGTGGACATTGGTCCACACAGGTCAGAATGGACTAACTCCAACATTTCTTTGGCTCTATAACCCTTCGCTTTGAAGGGTCTGGTCGACATCTTACCTTCTATACAGGATTCGCAGATCGGGAACAGTAACCGGAGATCACCTAACGCCCATTCTTAGCCGCCTTTGGATCCTATTTAGATTGATGTGACCTAATCTAAGATGCCGGAGAAAAGTAGAGTCATCTTCTAAGAAAACTTTCTTTTTGGGGTTTGATGAAGATCTGACATAGTTATAGGTATTATGTTTTGCAGAAATAGTATAAAGCGAATTATATAAGGTGCCAACACAGATAACTTCGTCATTTCTTATGATAGAAACACCACTATCAAAAATAACAGAATATCCATGAGTAAATAATTTCGAAACAGAAACAAGGTTCCGCCGAAAATCCGGCACATATAAAACGTCTTTCAAAACTAAAACTGTTGTCCCAAAACATAAAGAAACATCTCCAACTCGCAACTTGACTTTCATTGCGCCCCATGGAGATCGTTATCTCGCCATCAAACAGCTCCTTGTCCGGGAACCCACGCAGGTGTAACAAACATGATCGATTATACCAGTATCTACTACCCAAGAATGGGTAGAACAATTCGCTAAACATGTTTCACATTAAAGCAAACAAGCGCACTTGAGCCTCGAGCATAGGGCACTGGCCTTCCAACGCCCAGCTTACACCGCACTTGAAGCACTTGCCTTCTCCTTTGGCTTCTTCAAGCCTCCTGTGGCAACCATGTTCTTGTTCCCATTACTCCCACTATTTCCCTCGCCTCTACCACCTTTGGCACCCCTTTTCTATTTCCATTTTGCGATGAAAATTTTGGGCCCTTAGATGTGCTAGCAAGAGCATGTGCTCCTTTTCCATAACTCCTTCCGCAAAGAACGAGATCATTAAGCAACCGACTAAGTGTAAACTCGGTCTTGCTCATGATCGCATTCACGCGAAGTTCTCAAAAGACTTGGGCGGTGTATTGAGGATGATATCGACCTTGGCTTCGTCAATACCTCCTCCCAACCGATCAAGACTATCCATGAGATGAGTCGTGTGGAGACATGTTCATGGACCGAACTTCCTTCTTCCATCTTACACGCCAAGATTTCTCTCATTGTGTGGAAGCGATCGTCCGATCCGATTGCCCAAACTTACTCTCGAGACTTGACCAAATATCGTCAAGCTCACCATCGATCGATCTCGCAGCCAAGCCTTTGGACATCGTAGTCATCATATAGCATTTAGCCATATTGTTTGACTTATTCCAAAGTCCGCTTGACTCTCGCTGCTCATTAGTCGATCGTCGATGAAGGCATCGGGTTTAGGAGTAGTGAGAACAAACATGTGTTCTTCAAATGATAAGAACATATTCCATGTTTCGCTTCCACTCGATAAAATTTGGACGGATAACGGATTTTGTGCGAGCATATTGATAATCGACGTTAGAGACATATCGAAACGATAATGTAAACACATAAGCATACGATCGCATATAATTCGTAATAATAATATTGTAACCTTTTGATTAAACAATATTAATTGAAACCTCCAATCGCCCAAGGAATCCCACATGCAAGCCACGCGTGTGGGCGCTACACATGAACCCCCGACCGCACTAAAATATACATTTTAGTCGCTTAATTTCAATCCATGTCAACTTATCCTTATGACAAATGAAATTAACGATTGGACCTTACTAGACCACATCACTATCGCAAGAAGGGACTTGGCGGAAGTTGTACTTGAGGTGATGTCTACATTGACCACAATTTTAACAAAGAGAAATGAATTCTTAGAATTGGTATACTCACTCGGACCATACCGCCCAATTCAAATTCTTTTGTTATCTCATTTTATATCTATCTTTAGAGAACTTATGAAAATCGCACATGCAAGCCACGCGTGTGGGCGTTTACATGAAACTCCCACTTCTCAATAGATTTAAAATGTTTTATTTAGAAATCTCATCTAACAAACTTATGATAAATGAAGCAAGCAAGCCACGCGCGTGTGGTTTACTCACACAAGCGTCTCACTTTGTTTAGAGATCAAAAAGTGGAGGTCTTGACATTTTAATTTGAAAATTAATTTGTCGGGTTGCTTGCTTAGTCTTTTATTCAAAAGGTTTGTCCATGCGGATCACGTAATCCTAGCATGCTTTTCTATAGAACTCAACATGTAAAACATGCTCGCAGTAATTCTAAAATATGCTTGATAAACGCGATAAACCTAGCATGCTTACTATGCGCATCAAATTACGTAAAACACTTAAAGGTTTGTCAACGTAATATAAACATACATAGCATGCTACCGCATAATTTAAACATCCACGACATGCAAATGAACGATAAAATAAAATAAACGCTCATCGCGCCCAATCGTGAAACCTCAGACATTTAAATCTAATCTATTACATAGATTTACAAAGTGCAATTAAACTTCAAAACGGGCCTCGCGTGCGCGGCACCGACCGGATTCAACAATGGGCCTCGCGTGCGGGCACGGACCGGAAAAAGCGAAAACGGGTGCGGGCGGGTCGGCCCAAATGTGTCTTGGGCAGCGCTAGGGCAGCCCAGCCCACCGCTTCGCCGCCGCTTTGCCGCGTGCTCCTCGCGGGCTGCCTCGCTGTCGCTGGCGCGACCGCGACCCGTCGAGCACGTCGCGCTGCCTTCCCCGAGCGCCGAACGCCGCCGAGACATCGCCGCCCGTGGCGAAACTTCGCGATCATGAAGTCCGCTTTCATGAAGCCGGGTAGTTTCGCGTAGCGCCGCCGCCCGCTAGCTCGCTCGCGCCGCTTGCTGCCGTATCTCGCGATCGCCGATCGCCGATCGCCGCGTGGCGCCAGGATCTCGGCGCGAACGCACGCCTGCCGCCAGCGCCGCGATCGCCCTCGCGATCGCGAGGCTCGCCGCGAGATACCGCCTGTGGACCGCCGAGAGCCCTGTTTTTCCCGTCGTTTCGTTCTTCGTTCTTTCGTCTTCGTTCTTCTTTTACAGATAAGATTTACATAATAAAATCTAATCTAACCATGGATTTTCTCGTGGTGTAAAAACAAAACCAACAAAATAATAAACGAGCCACGATGAACGACAGATCCACAATTAAATAAACGCACGTAATAATCAAACGTGAATTAATCCAACAGAGCCAAGATTCTCGATCCCGTGCTCGATACCAATTGTAGGAAAACGATGTTAACCTCGCCCGAGGATCCATCTTGGGTGTTTAATTCACCATACATTGATTATAAACCTAGCATGCGTCTATATAATTAAATCGCAACACATTGGGGTTTTCACGTGTTTACCTTTGGATGCAAGAGGTCGATGGAACGAGATGAGCGGATCGAACGGATCGGACTCGTGCTTTGACCTTACGGGATCAGATCCCGGTTGCCCAATCTCCAACGCGTCGGTGAGGACGATCTATGGAGAATGCTTGAAAATCACCCAATGCTCTCACCAAATTTCGAAAATTCTCTCTCAAATATTATGAGATGGCCGAAATTTTGTGTGTGTTAATGAGCATTAACCTAGACTTTATCTCATACCTTATATTTATAATGCACTACCTTAATCCTATATGGAATATTACCATAATCCTATATGGAATATTACCATAATCTTAGGATTATTTCCATACTCTCAGGATTATTTCCATAATCTTATATGGAAATGATCTATGCATATACCATAAATATAATTATATCCTTGTGGGATAAAGAGAATAAAATCTTTCCTTTGAGAGTACATAGGGGTGCCGATTTTCTTGTAGCTACGGGCCTGGATGGGCAAGCCTGGGATCAAATGCAAGGAATAAAGATGGGCCTCAAATAAATTAATTATCTTATGTTCACCCGAACATAAATTAATTTATAAACATTCGATCATGCCACTAGAGAAAGAATGCTTGACTTACCCTTTATTACCGGGTTGAGTCGGGCTTGCACTTAGACATTACGAATCCCGTATTTAAGATATCGAACGTCCATTAATCATTTATAGCAATCATCGCTTAAACGATTAATAACTTCATTTCCTTAAGTAGTACCACTCAACCTTATTATTGTACTTGAGCTAACTCAACTGCGGGGTTTAGTACAATAAACCTTTTGAGCTCCTTAAGGGACGCCATCATCCTAAACGGATACGGTGACTCGACACGAGATAACTAGCGTGACATACAAGATCGCCACCACCCAAGATGCGGAGAATCTTGGGTTAGAACATATAACCTCACTCATAACAAGTCAAAGTGATGGTCAAGAACTCATACTCACCTAATACCTTATCGAGGTTTAGATCATCGTGAAGTCACCGAGATCTTGGTTCTTCACGACGGTCGGAAGAAGAACTCATCTCATCGTGATCCTTCAATACGCCGAGACGTATCAAAGATAGACAAGCAACTAAGTCAAGTCACTTCTTATCTATATCGCAGCCTTAAACCGACAACTCGTCCTTAAGTCGTCTCACCAGTGAAACTTTTATATCTCATTAAGCTTGACCAATCATACGTACTTACGTGATCTTCACACCTTCGTATGATCTAACTTATATATGAGATAAGGGGACACGATATATGCAATCAAGTATTCAAACGGATAGGAGATTGTAATAGTGGTAACGAAACATTGTATACAAGCTCAACCAAACCGCTTTCGGTATACAAATCCAACACTTGAGCTCACAGTGATGACGAGCTCGCTCGAGGAAGGAATCCCGCGAAGAAGTACATCGGCCGACCGGGCCGGGTAATAAAAGCGCAGAGGAAAAAATGGAGGTGGTAACAACGTGCACCGACCTCAACGACACCCGACACGAAGATGACGAGGACGAAGGTCCCAATGCAATGGAGCAGTCTATGCTATAACCGATGCCAGTTGGTACGACGAGGTCGTCGCTCGAAATGAGGCTCGGAGGCCGACCCCAGGAGCCGAAAACAAGCGACTCGAGAGATGGAGAGAACATCGTGTTCTCCAAAGACGACCCAAGACCAAGATCATGCCTCACCAGACGCCATTACTATACAAGCCGTGGTAGGCAACAAGAATGTACATCGGGTCTACATTGACATCGGAGCCTCCGTTAGCATCATATTCCACGGGCCGGCCGTGGTAGGCAACAAGAATGTAATCCCGTTGTAGTGGAAGCCGTGAGGGGATGGCGCGTGTGTGTCGACTATACCGACCTCAATAAACACCGCCTAAAGGATCATACCCCTCCCGACATCGACAAGAAGGTGGAGGCATTGGTGGGGCATGAGATCTTCGTTTCTCGGATTTATACTGAGGATACCACCAAGTCTGATGAGCCCGGAGGACGCCCAAAAACAGCGTTCATCAACGACTTGTGTCTTTGCCTCCGGAAGATGCCTTCGATCCGAAAAACGCTGGAGCTACCTACCAAAGGATGGTGGACGCGATCTTCAAAGATCACATAGGGAAATTGTTGAGGTCTCGTCGACGATATAGTAGTCAAAAGCAAAAAAGCTGAGAACTGCGTCGTCGACCTCGAAACTATTCTTCAGCTCCTCAGGTCGGCCAACCTCAAGCTTAATCCCCAGAAGTGCACATTTGTGGTGAAGACGGGTAAATTTACGGGATCTTGGGTTTCAAGAAGGCTTGAAAGTCAATCCTACCAAGGTGAAGACAAGGTGTTCGACATGCAGTCCCAAGAACCATCCGTGAAATACACAACTCACCGGATGCCTAGCCGCCTCAGTGATTCCTATCTCGAGCCAATGAGAAGTTAGCCCTCTTCAAGATCCTAAGAGAGCTCAGATTTCACCTGGCAGGAAGAACACCATGTCGCCATCGCGCATCTGAAGGAATACCTCGCCCACCTGCCGACTTTATCCGCCCCAAATCAAGGTGAAACTCTATCGTTGTATCTGGCCGCCTCGGACGAGGCAATCGATCTTGATCTTGGTGCGAGATGAGATGGGACGGCAACTCCCATCTACTTCATCACCGGCTCAAAGGATCGGAGACGAGGTACACCAACCTCGAGAAGGTAGCTCGCCCAGGTGAGCGCTAAGCGGCGCCTCGGCCTTACTTTCAAGCTCATTCGTCCGGTACTAACGGACTTACCTTTAAGACAAGTCTTATCAAAACCGGAGTCATCCGGACGTATAGCTAAGTGGGCATTGGAGCTCGTGAGCACGACATCTCATACTCCCTGTGCCGGCCATAAAGGCAAGCCCTTGCGATTTCTGGTGGAGGTCAAATTCACCGAGGTCGCCTCTACCGGCCGAGTCACTCCCGCCCTCACGGCGGAGGAACTGTCCTTGTATCACCCGTTGGTTGTTGGCGGATGTATGTGGACGGAGCTTCATGCAAGACGGCAGGCGTGAGCGGGCATCCTCCTCGGCCCGTATAAGCAAGAAGTGACATCGCCCTCGGTTTACCTTCCCGACCACCAATAATGAAGTGGAGTACAAGCACCGATCTCGGGACTCACTTGCACAGAATCGAAAGTGGACAAAGTCCGATATTTGGAGATTCCTGTGTCGTAGTAAACCGGTCTTAGGCACATCTGAGGCCAAGGAGGATCGAATGAAGCAATACCTGAGAAGGCGAAAAGAGATCTTGGCCTCGTTCGGTACTTCAAGATTAATCAAATCCCACGAGGGAAAAACAAATGAAATGACATCCTTAGTAAATTGGCTTCGTCATCGGCAACCCGCCGATGGAGGAAGTTCATTCGAAGCATTGAGGCGCCCCACGTCGGCGTTATCTCGGTGAGCCAAACGGATGACGCCCTAAAGCATACCGGAAGTTGGCACACTTCCTCGGGATCGGCTCGAGGCCAAAAGATGATGGTGAAATCCTGTAAGTATCTCATGTATGAGGGCTCTCTACCTAAGTCTTTCCTTCAACCCTCACGAGGTGCCTTGGGCGGAAGAAGCCGACTACGTGCTTAATGAGATTCACGAGAGGATCTTGGAAGCCACATCGGGTCACGGGCTCTTTCAAAGAAGGCGTTGAGGTCGGGATATTATCGGCCACCCTTATTCAAGATTTGGCCGAGCTCGTCAAAAGTGTTGAAGTGCCAACTTCACTCCACGGTCAAAAGCTACCCTGACCGATCCGGCGACTGCAGAGCCCATGGCCTTTCATGCAATGGGGATCGACATCGTTGGTCCGTTCGGCCGAGCACCGGTCGCTTGATATTTAGTCGTAGCCATAGACTACTTCACAAAATGGGTCGGTGAGCCTCTTTCGAACCTCACGAGCAAAAGGATTCAGACCTTCGTGTGGAAGAATATAGTATGCCGCTTCGGCATACCGCACATTCTTGTCTCGGACAACGGCACCCGGTTAAGTCGACAAAATTTCGAGGTGGTGCGAAGAGCTCCGGATCGATCAACGTTTCACCTCGGTCGCACACCCTCAAGCGAATGGTCAGACCGAGGTGACGAACCGCACGATTATACAAGGATTAAAGAAGAGGCTAGACCGAGCTAAAGGCGATTGGGCTGAAAACCTCCCCCAAGTCCTCTGGTCCTCTGAGCGACACCTCGCGCCTTCAAGCGGAGAAACGCGTCTTTCGGCTTGGTCTATGGGCCGAGGCGTCATACCACCAAAATCGGCGCACCAAGCCCACGCACTCTTCACTTTGACCCAGATGGGAACGAGGACGACCTGCGGGCCAACCTTGATGCCCTCGAAGAGAAACGCGAACTCGCCTTCATAAACGAAGCTAAGTACAAGGGCCAGGTCGCACGATATTACAACAAAAGGGTCAAAGCCTCCGCACTGCAAGTAGGCGACTTCGTCCTACGAAATAATGAAGCCAGCAGAGCCGAACGACTTAACAAATTGGATCCGACATGGGAAGGCCCATACCGCGTTCACGAGGACCTCGGCAAGGGGGCCTACAAACTATCTCACTTATCCGGTGCACTTATCCCCCGAACCTGGCATATCTCTCATTTAAGGAGGTACTTTACATAGTTTCGATTTCAGATCAGCCTCATGTTAGCCTCCTTACTTGCTTTGCCGAAGTGCGATGTCATATACTTGTTGAATAAAATATTTATTTTTCTAATGAGTATTTCATTTCGCCTCATTTTTATTCATATGCGAACATCTATTTGGATATACCGCATTTAACCTTCACGAGGGACGCCTCACGAAGATGAAAACCCACTAAGTAGGGTGCTCACTAAGCGCGCCGCACTCGTGAGATTACTCATTGAATTGAACGTCTCGGTCAACGCATACGACTACTCATTAGTTTGAAAGTCTACATGCACGCATACTGATTACTCGTTAAGTTGAAAAATCTACATGTAAAGACATCCGGATCGGATCTCATCAAATTATGCCCCTTTATTTGGGAAAATATACATACGTATACGGTATAAATACATTTACGACCAAAGCGAAGTCTAGCTATGTTTATACCTCTCAAGAGGAAGCGACACTTGAAGCGAGTCTAAATACATTTATATCTACATACAAAGTTCTACGCTATATACAAACTCATTCGGGCTTTCGGGCTCCGCCTCGCCGGGACTCACCGAAGCTGAGGTAGTTCTGAACAAAATCCCCAGGTCGGCGGTGAATACCCGGAAGAACTCGGTGCCCTCCACCCAATCAATGAGAACGGCACCACCTCGGCCTCGCCTCGGGTGCGGTCGACCCGGCAGGCGAGTTCGGCCGGGATGCGATCCGTGCCGAGGCCACACCTCGATCTCGTGAGCCTGACGGCGGGCGAGGACCACGCCTCATCCCCGAATCACCCTTCCACGTCAACTGCGCCGCCGCGCCGCCCCGACCGCCGAGTGTTGTCCTCTAAGCGCTCCCTTCGGTGGACCCATTAGACGAGCACTTCGGCGTGATCGGTATAGCCGCCTCCTCTTGAGCTCTTCAATTATTGGATCGCAGCGCACCGTAGACTCGCTGCGGGGCGGGGCATCGTCGTTTATGAACGATCTCGTACATCTGCATGTATTTCGGGATAGAATCGAGGCGCTTTAAACTTCTTGCTATTTGGCCCTCCTCATCCTCTCGACCATGCCCTCGCCAACAAGCTCGAACTCGATCGTCGGCTTCAGATATGGTAGTTCCACCAGTCCGCGGATTACCTTCTCATACTCGCATGCTCTTCCGAGATTCGAGCCGCTCCTCTGCCGTCGACCGAGCTGCTCCTCGCATTGCATCAGTCGTCCTTGGATCACATCAGCAGATAAATCAGCCCCCTGGACTTCGAGTTGTGTAATCCTTGACTTTAACGCCTCATTCTCAGTCAGGAGGCGGACCACTTCATGATCGACCTCATGCAACTTCATTTGGTTCGGTGACGATGCCGAGCCGACATCCATCTTGGCGAACTCGAGTCACTTCGGCGGACCACCTCCAAGACGTCACCTCTTCATCCTTCTCGACCAGAACACCTCGGACTTCTTTCAGCTTTGTTAGTAACTCATGATCGAGTCCGAAGTATTGAGATGTGGAATGCTAGAAATAAACAAGACAAAAGGCATTTTAAGAAGATATGTCTATTATTCAAAATAAGAGTTTGTACAACACAGGGTCCTATCGACCCCGGCAAATCAGCCTATTACATTAGGTCCACTGACCTCAGGCTCATTGCCGGACTCACCGACCTCCTGCTGCGCCACCTGCTGCTGCTCCTCCAAGGGCTACCGATCTCCGGAAGGGACGTCCGAGCTCGGTCCCGCCTCCTCGGTTTCGGCTCTCACCTCAGCAAGGAATGCTTGAAGCTCCACGTCTTCATCTTCCTTGCAGACCGAGTCTGACCTCCCCGCCGTCGAGGCGAGCGAGAAGATGCCAAGGCATCCACCACGGGGAAGGAGGTCGCCCCGGCGATTATGCGGGCATAATTCATGCATACCTCCCGAGGTGCGACCTCAACCCAACCGTGCTGGGCCTTATCAAAATCGGGTCTCTCGGCCGCCAATTTCTCCAGGTGGGCAGATATCACCTGCGGCCTCATTACAGCCGCCAGGTCGGAGATGAAGGAGGAAAAGCTTTCCGACTCAATAAGCCTGCTGGCGAAGGCCCTCAGCATAGGTCCTTGCCACCCAACCAAGTGATAAACGCATTTTACACGCTTATAGTTGATATTTGAAGATGAGTTTAGCTCATTTAATGTGCGTTACGTATCGATTCTAATGTTTTATCTATTTTAGAAGATCTTGCTCTTGGGTGTTCTTTTGGTGTTGTGTAGGTCTATATGTTGAAAATCGAAGCAAGGAACCACGCACGAGCCAAAACATACAATCGGCGTGTTTCTAGCGACCAGACTGTGCGGTCGCCAGGTCGGCCGCTAGGAAACACGCGAGAACCCGAAGACCGCGACCGCAAGAACGCGCCCACGAGCAAGCCTCAGCGAGAAAGCCACTGGGCGATTTCGCGACCACTTGAGTATGGCTAGCGACCGCTGGTCGGTCGCGAGTACCGAGCGGCGCAAGAGGCGACATGCGGCGAGAAGGCCGCGCGGATTACCTCGCGACCACACTAGCGACCGCTAAGGGTGGTCGCGAGACGCGCGCGTAAGAAAATTAGGGTTTGGGGTGTGCTATATATGGCAACACCCCTCGCGCCAGGAGCCCCAATCACGCCCGCACCTATTTTACTTGAGTTTTCCTCGGTTTTACATTCTTTAGCTTTAGTCTTCGCTTAGTTTAATTCTAGTATTGTTTTCCGTCGCTCTAGTTTAGTTTATCGTTTAGTTATCGATCGGAACGTTTTGTCCGATCGTTTTCTATTGTTTTCCGTTCGTCATTGCTTGATTGGATTCAAGACCAACCTTTGTTCATCCAACGCTTCCCTACGGGTTTTATATATTTAATTTCTGCTTTTATGATTAATTCGTATTTCATTTCGTTTATTATGTCTGGCTAGTTTTTCGTTCTAATCCTAGGGTTTGCATGATTCGATCCTATATGTTGTGATTCCTGTTATCGTTATTTACCGTCCATACATTGATTCATGATTCGATTGTGCTTATTTATATGTGTTGGTTTCTGATCAATCTCGATGCATATTTAGTTGTCGGTTAATTACGTAATTGTGTTAATTGTCAATCGATATCGAATGCATGATACAAATGAGCCTTTGAGTCGTGGCGAGATAGGATATTCGTAGGAAGCATAGTCTTTGTGATCCGTTTGGGTTACTTGTTTTCACCTAGAGACGTATAAAGAATAGGAAAACTAGTAATCTCATACCGCTTTTGTCGTAATGTAAATTGTCGGTTATATATGTGATCTTCCATTTTATCCGGATTAAAATTGGTTAATAAGAACGGGATAAACATACGTTGTGGATTGGATTAATGCAGCCCTAGGGTTAGTCTTTCTTCTTAGTTATCTTTTGTGATTTTATCGCTTTATTTTATATTTCGTTTGGTTACTTTTGCTTTGGATTGAGTTCAAGCCCTAAAATCTCACAAACCATTTTTGTTACTTGGATAATGATGAATCCTTGTTGAGTTAGTCAGATTTTCGACATAATCCCTGTGGATACGATACTCGACTTACCCATATACATCGCACGTTAATTTACGTGTGATCAAATTCTGTCGATCAAATTTTGGCGCCGTTGCCGGGGATTGTTAAGATCACATAGGAATAATTTGACGATTTGGATTTATTAATTCAAGTTATATATATATTATATTTATTTATTTTTGTCAGTGCTAAATTCTCTCGTTTCTCAGGTGGTTTATGCGTACAAGATCTCAGGGACCTCCTGAAATATTATTAGATCCCGAGATCGAAAGCTCTCAAAGGAGAAGAGGACGAGAGAAGAGACAAGCTGCAATGGCAGCAAATCCGCAGAACGGGGGCATTCCTCCCGAGCAAGTAGCACGCATGCTAGCTGACTTTGCAGAGATGCAGCGTCAGATGGCGAACATGGGAATCGTTGTCCCTGCTCCAGAGGAAAGACCTCTGAACCACATGTATCGACATCCCACCGAACAGTTCCAAGGAGGCGGTTGGGGCCCACACGTAGATGCAAATAATTTCGAGCTCAAACCGGCCCTGATCAGTATGGTCCAAGGGGAGCAGTTTGGGGGAGGAGTCACGGAAGACCCGAATGCGCATCTCGAGACGTTTCTCGACATTTGTGACACCATCAAACAGAATGGGGTGCCACAAGACACAATCCGGATGCGCATGTTCGGTTTCTCGCTGCGCAGCCAGGCGAAAGATTGGTTCAAGAGTTTGGACCGAGCTGGCATCGACACTTGGGGGAAACTTTGCGAAGTTTTTTGAAATACTCCGGCGCAGAAGATCATCGCGAAATCTCTCATTTTGCCAAAACCACGACGAATCATTATTCGAGGCATGGGAGAGATTCAGAGGTCTATTGAGACGATGTCCACAACATGGGTTCTCTAAGGAGCAACAAATCACAGCTTCTACGGTGGACCCATATGGCGGGCGAGGAGCATGGTAGATGCGTCGGTGGGGTCTGCTTATTAAACCGACCACCGATTTAGGCAAGCAGATTGAAGAGATGGTGCCACAGCTATCAATGGCCAACGGAGAGAACGCCATCGTTCAAAGCAGCTGCTGTTGAGAGTGATTCGAAATATGACGACCTCATGAAGAAGTTCAATCTTTTGAAGAGTCAGATTGAAACAGAGAACGTGAGTCACATCAATCAGAGAAGTCATTCAAATTTCCAACAACCTTCAGCAGGCTTCAATACTCAGAATTCGATTCAAGAGCCGAGGAAGCCAAGTCTCGAAGACATGATGCAGCAGTTGGTTGTAAGCAACCAACAATTGGCAACGAATCGAATTCGCTCATCGCCAACACCGGCGGAAGATAAATCACTGGAGTCGATCGTGACGGCTATGGAAAACACATAAAGATGTTGGAAGCTCAAATCGGTCAAATTGCCGTACAAGTGAATGCTCTACAAAAGACGGGCCAATTTCCGAGTAATACGGAGGTGAACCCGAAGAGTCAATGCTTCGCCATTCAGACGAGGAGTGGACGAGCCTACCCGAGCCCTACCGAGAAAGAAGAGCAAGAAAGCACACTGACGCAGAAACACGCGACCGAGCTCGCGACCGCGAGCCCGATCGCGAGCCATCCTGAAGTTTGTCCCCGACGCCATGATCGGCGCGCCCACAAGACGCGACCGCGAGCTATCCGAATATCCGCGCACCAGAGTTGTTCGCGAGCGACCCAGCGCTCGCAAACCCGACCGCGAGCACTCAGTCAAAGCACATGGCCGAGAAATCAGCGCGCGAGCTCGCGCCCGCAAGCTCACACGCGAAGAAGGAAATCAGCGCGCAGCAGATTCCTCGCGACCATCCCAGCGGTCGCGAGGTCGACCGCGAGGCGCCCCCAAAGGCTAATTCTCGCACGTATATTCCTCCGGTCCCGTTTCCGAGTCGACTTGTCAAGTCGAAATATGACGAAGAATTTGCTCGTTTCAAAGAGGTATTTCAGAAAGTTGAGATAAATTTGCCTCTCTTTGAAGCGTTGCGAAACATGCCGGGCTACATGAAATTCTTAAAAGACGCGCTTGCAAGTAAGAAGAAACTTGGGAAATTTGAGAAAATTTCCCTATCCGAAAAGCAAATGCCGTCTTGCAAAAGAAGCTCCCTTGAAGCGAAGGATCGGCGGTTTCACGTTAGAGTGCGAGATCGCGAGCGTAATTTTCCAAATGTGTTATGCGACTTGGGGCGAGCATCAATCGATGCCGTTGAGCGTTTTCAACCGCTACACCTAGGAAAAATGAAGCCGATTTAAGATTTCATCGATGATGGCTGACCGGTCAATCACATATCCAAAAGGTATCGTCGAAGATGTGTTGGTAAGAATTGGGATTTTGTTTTTCCTGCCGACTTTGTTATTCTCGATATTCCCAATTCAAACAACAACCACTAATCCTAGGTAGACCTTTTCTAGCAACTGGTCGTGCGTTGATTGATGTGCGAAGGAAACCTCACGCTTCGTGTTAACGATGAGGAGCTCAAAATTTCCATATACGACGCCATCAAGCAACACGGCGTTGAAAAGCCGGAAGATTGTTGCTCGATCATGACTATCTGCCGATCACGCCTCGCGTTTAGAGGGTACTCGACCGATCAAGAGGCGTGAGAAGGAAGAAGTGGACTCGGCATGGAACTCGAGTGTATCATTCAAGTTTGGGGGCCACTTCCATAGTCGGTGGTGGTCATCCGTAAATGCGGTTTAGAAGGTTCCACAAGTCGAGAAAGATGTCTATTGCTACTAAAACGCCGATTGACGAGGTTAGTGATGGTCTAGCTAAAGACGTTAAATAAAGCACTTGTTGGGAGGTAACCCAACGCTTTCTTTTTTTGTTCTCGTGTTTTGTTTTTGTTTTCGTTTGTGTTGTTCTTTTTGTCGTGTTTCGCATTTTTCGTTTCGTTTTCGTGTCATCGATCAACGAGTTAAGTGAAGTGTGTTAATCCATGTGGCGATGACGATAGAAAATTTTTGTGAAATTTAATGATAGTGCACATGATATGTTAGAAAATGACGCATGAATGACGTGAGATGGCTTAGGCTTGTTGTTTTCACCATTTGCTTAACCCGTGAGACTTGAGCTTCATCGTATAAACATCTTGATACGCTTTTAATTGTGTGATATCATGCATGTGATTATCTTCTAGAACTTGCCGTGTTTACGTGTCGAGACCGCAATATGTGTTTGAATTTGGAAAGGATAAAGGCCATCTTTGTTAACCACATTTTCACCCAAACACTAACCCGATGATATATACCATTTGTCGCCTTCTTTGAGCCTTTATTAGACTTTTCTTTCGATTAACCGGATGATAGGAGGTGAGGATGGATATGGGAATCAAAGGGTTGAAATTTTGATGTAGTTATGACGAGAAAAGTTTATTTTAGAAAAATACATACGTGGTAAAGAATAGTACCTTTGTTCGTGAATATTAAACCCTATAAGCTCTAGAAAAGAAAAGAAAAGAAAAATGATAAGTTCACTATGAGTGTTGAGCATAAAGGGTCTTTAATCAAAGTATAGGTACCTTTTGAGGCATGAAACGTCGATTTAGCACGTTGGGAAAGAAGAGAAATGGACAAAGTCCATATGTGTCGAAAAGTTTGGGGGGTGCTTGGAATATTTTTGAGTCACTTAGCCATATATTATCCTACCTTAACCAATGTGCCTACATTACAACATATGAAAAGTCCTCTTTGATCCTCATTTGAACACATTTGACGCGTGGAGATGTTAGAAAGCGGCAAGCCTATGGTAAGATGTTGCATTGCATTGATCGTTGAGTGTATACACGTCCTTAATTTCTTTATGAGTTTGAGTGTATCTTATATATTTTACGCATGCCTTTGTGAGGTTGAATTAAATGAGTTTTTGCCGTAAATTGTTGTTTGTGTTGAGTGGACTAACGTCGTCATGTGCGCTAATTTTTGAGCGTTGATATGTTTGGAGGCTAGAATGGTTATCCTCTTTGCTATGCTCGTTGATCTTTCGTTTGTCTTTACATTACATTTTTGTTTGAGGACAAACAATGCTTTAAGTTGGGGGTTTGATAAACGCGCATTTTACACGTTTATAGTTGATATTTGAAGATGAGTTTAGCTCATTTAATGTGCGTTACGTATCGATTCCTAATGTTTTATCTATTTTAGAAGATCGCTTTTGGGTGTTCTTTTGGTGTTGTGTAGGTCTATATGTTGAAAATCGAAGCAAGGAACGGCGCACGAGCCAAAACATACAATCTGGCGTGTTTCTAGCGACCAGCCTAGCGGTCGCTAGGTCGGCCGCCAGGAAACACGCGAGAACCCGAAGACCGCGACCGCAGAACGCCGCCCGCGGCGGCTTCAGCGAGAAAGCCACTGGACGATTTCGCGACCACTGAGTATGGCTAGCGACCGCTAGTCAGGTCGCGAGGTACCGAGCGAGCGCAAGAGGCGACCGCGGGCGAGAAGGCCGCGCGCGAGGATTACCTCGCGACCACACCTAGCGACCGCTAAGGGTGGTCGCGAGACGGCGCGGCAGAAGAGAAAATTAGGGTTTGGGGTGTGCCTATATATATGGCAACACCCCCTCGCGCCCCAAGAGCCCCCAATCACGCCCAGACCTATTTTACTTGAGTTTTTCCTCAGTTTTTACATTCTTTAGCTTTAGTCTTCGTTTAGTTTAATTCTAGTATTGTTTTTCCGTCGTTCTAGTTTAGTTTATCGTTTCGTTATCGATCGGAACGTTTTGTCCGATCGTTTTCTATTGTTTTCCGTTCGTTCGCTTGGGATTGGATTCAAGACCAACCTTTGTTCATCCAACGCTTCCCTACGGGTTTTATATATTTAATTTCTGCTTTTATGATTAATTCGTATTTCATTTCGTTTATTATGTCTGGCTAGTTTTTCGTTCTAATCCTAGGGTTTGCATGATTCGATCCTATATGTTGTGATTCCTGTTATCGTTATTTACCGTCCATACATTGATTCATGATTCGATTGTGCTTATTTATATGTGTTGGTTTCTGATCAATCTCGATGCATATTTAGTTGTCGGTTAATTACGTAATTGTGTTAATTGTCAATCGATATCGAATGCATGATACGAATGAGCCTTGAGTCGTAGCTGAGATAGGATATTCGTAGGAAGCATAGTCTTTGTGATCCGTTTGGAGTTACTTGTTTTCACCTAGAGACGTAACAGTAATAGGGAAAACTAGTAATCTACAGCCGCTTTTGTCGTAACAGAAATTGTCGGTTATATATGTGATCTTCCATTTTTGTCTGGATTAAAATTGGTTAATAAGAACAGGATAAACATACGTTGTGGATTGGATTAATGCAGCCCTAGGGTTAGTCTTTCTTCTTAGTTATCTTTTGTGATTTTATCGCTTTATTTTATATTTCTGTTTGGTTACTTTTGCTTTGGATTGAGTTCCGAAGCCCTAAAATCTCACAAAACCATTTTTGTTACTTGGATAATGATGAATCCTTGTTGAGTTAGCTTCTGTATTTTCGTATTACAATCCCTGTGGATACGATACTTCGCTTACCCTATATTTACACCTTTTCGTGTTAGAAAAATAAGCGATCAGCAAGGCACTTGTCTGCGCGGCCAGCTTCTTCTCCGCCTCAGCAGCCTCCTCCTGAGCGCTCTCCACTTCGGCACGGGCCACCCGTAAGGCCCGGTCCTTCTTTTTTAGGGCGCTCTCAGCAGCCGCCTTTGCAACTTCGGCATCCGCCTTTGCAACTTCGGCATCCGCCTTTGCAACTTCGGCGTCCGCCCTGGCAGCGTCCAACGCGGATGCAGCAGCGGCCCTCAGAGCTTCAGCAGCGGCCAGTTTTCTCTCCATGGCCTCGTATTACGAGGCGCTCTCAACAACAAAACCGGCCATGCGGTGCATCTCACCTGCCATCGAGGTCGCATCCTGAATATAGAACAATTAGCAACGCGTAACGACAAAATTACAAAGGAGAACGATGGCGACTTATACCTTTGGGAAGGATAAAGGAGTCTTGGAAGCCGGCACCTCGAACAAGGACGGCCATGAACCTCGATCTCGGCGTCGGGCTCGAGGTCGCACGAGGCCGCCGAGAAGTCCTCGGGCGTCCACCACCACGGCTTGGGTGGACTCGCCTCGCCTCGCCTTCTTCCTCGCGGGCTCCTTCGCTCGGATGGTGCGGTGGCGTCGAGCCCGCTATCTTGACTTCTACTAGGGTCAATCTTCATCGCATATTGAATAAGAATTTCGTTAGCACAACGAAATCAGACGGGGGAAGGATAAAGATAAGAAGGTTGCCCTCACCCAAATCAGACCCTGATACTGGCGCTTCTGACCTATAAACACTCAGCCCAGCATTGTACAAATCATCCTCGGTATAATTAATCGATAAGATCTCACCCATATCGTTCAACATCTTCTCCATGGGGCCCAGGGGATTGATTTTCACATCCTTCATCGTACCGAGGCCCCACTCATACCTCGGATACCCCTCAGCCCGCAGAAAGAAGTATCTATTTTGCCAGTGGGATACCTTCGAGGGGGAAGCTATCTTAAACTTCAGACGAGGTGACAGATAATACACCCCTCCTATAGACTTGATGCTAAAAAAACGCATCAAGACTTCAAAAGAAAACTCCTCGCCTATGCCATAACAGGCCGACCCTAGCCCAATTGCCGACCTAATAGAATTCGAGGTCGGTTGGCATATGGGATCCGAAAATACTCTTGAAGGCTAAGGAAAATAGGGCAAAGGAAACCTAAGCCCAGCTATTAAACTATCTACAAAAATGGTAATAAACCCCTCCGGAGGGGCCATCGCCCTATCATTGGGTTTCGGCAGACACCACCATGCATCCACTGGAATGTGGTATTTCTCCGCAATCTCCAAGAGCTCCTCTGTCGTTAAAGTTGATCTCGCCGCACCAATCCTGAGGCCATCCCATATCGATGACACCGGCGGAACCCTAGAACTAAGTCCTATAGATTTACCTAGGCGGTTGTGGCATATATAATCCTTCACATCGGAATCTGGGCGGCCAGAACCCGAAACCGAACCAGAATTATCAGAGCGAGAAGAGGAATGAGAAGATGAAGAATACATACTTACTTTTTCTGGAGCGAGATATCCGATTTCTTCAACAAAGTTTGAAAGAGGAATTGGGAATTTCTACAGGTATGCTCTCTGGAATAAAGCGTCGAAGAAGAAAATGAACAGTTGCCTCATTTGGACCTATTTATAGGACGAATGGCACCTAAAATCTGCCGTTTTGTTTATCACACGTGCCTATCCGTGATTGGATGTGTAATCGATGCGCGCACACTGTTCGAAGCACCCAACTACCGCTTGGCGCGTATGACGTACTCTATGGTAAGACAGACCGCCAGTCTGATCACGTAATGATTACATTGAGCTCGGACCTCGGACTACGCCCATGTCCTCATCAGACCGGCATAAGCCATTCAGGTCGGACCTCGACGTCCTCCAAAGCAGGCGAGTCATACAGTCGCACCTCGCCTTCGTTCAAGCGACTACCGGATCGCACCTCGGTTCCCTGCCAACGAACATCACCCCTTACAAGAGATTATCCCTTCAGTTCGGACCTCGACGTCCTCCAGAAGAGCGAAGCCGCTTCAGATCAAACCTCGGTGTAACCTATACAAAGACCGCTATCCAGGTCATAATTCGGCTTCCTTTTGCAGCAAGAGATCGAGAACCTTCAATGAACAACTTTAGCCAAGCAACATCCCGCCTCGGCAAAGCACATTCTCCGCTTCACCTCGGCAAGGCTGTTACTTGACTTTTCGGGGGGGGGCTATGATAGGATATGGCCCAACCTCTCGGCCCACTAGCGTGCCCAAAAGAGCTAGGCGACCTAATGTTGCCCTACCGTTCGCCCGAATTCTGACCTCAAACCCTAATTAAAGGCGGGGTCGAGGCGAAGATAATGGGGTAACGGTGGTAATCATGGTCAATTATGGTGAAGATCATGGTCAGTTATAGGAGGATCGTGAGCCCGCCAATCAAGGGATTCGTTACAAGGTTTACGTCTATGTATAAATAGGAGTTAGATTGAAGGTAAAGGGTTAGCAAATTATTGAATACTAGAGCTCTTTGAGATACTCATTGTAATACAATTATAGTGAACATCTTGAGGACCATCACCTCCGTGGACGTAGATATTTCTCTTGATCGAACCACGTTAAAACTCCTGTGTTCTTTACTGCTTTCTTTAAATCTTTCATACCAACGTACACAGATTTATCATATATCCATTGACTTATGCATACATTCAAAATATGAAACAAGAACAAACATCAAAAGAAAAATGAAGCATTAAAGTATTTACGAAAAATCAATCAAAATCAACGAAATTAGATAACAAATGCGAACTTATCCTAAAGTACAAAATTAAACTTAGAGGCGTTTGGCTAAGCTTATTTTAAAGAGTTTATAAACTCAAGAACTTATAAGATGTTTCAAGAGCTTATAAAACATAATGTTTGAAGAGCTTATACATTGTCAAAGTATTTGGATAATTGAGCTTATAAGCTAAAGAAAGAATCGTACGTTAGAGAGAGAAAATTGACGAGAAGTGATGTCGATAATATATATGTAGAAAATAACGAACCATAGTAAGATTATTTTGGTAAATTTATTGTTACGTATAAGCTTATAAAAAATAAGTTGGAGTTGAGCTGCTTATTTTTAGAAAAGCTTATAAGTTGTTGGAGCTTATTTTCACATCTTATAAGTTATTTATGAGCTTATTTTGTCAAACACTTTGCATGAACTTATAAGCTCCTAAACAGCTTATAAGTTGTTTTTAAGATCTTATAAGCTTAGCCAAACACCCTTTTATTACCATTTGAACTATTGAACTCTGACTCCAAAATCATAAAAACCATATAGGAAAAAATCAACTGAGTTGATAAAAGAGAGATAATCAAGAATATCGGGCTTTTCATGAAGAAACGAAAGTACATATATTTGTAGAGAGAGACTATCTCTACCACTCCATGAAAATATGAAATGTGTAAGGACATAAATATGTGAAGACGCGTAAGAACCATACTTAATTAGGACTTTTAATTAAAATGATTCTCATGCATCCTCATAAGAGAACTTCCTCGTAAGAGACTGTATTAGAGAAAGAAGAAGACGAAGTTGATACACGTACCAATCCATTTTAAAATAATAATAATAATAATAATAATAATAATAATTATTATTATTATTATTATTATTATTATTATTATTATTATTATTATTATTATTATTATTATATTTAAATAAACAACAGTATATAATAAAATGGGAGATATGTATAGAATCATAAAATGGGAGATATGTATAGAATCACTTCACTAAAAAATTTGATCAGGGGCAACTTGCTTATGTCCTCAGGTTCGAGCTTAATTTATACATACACGTTTAAGGTTTACAAGTTCATTAAATCTTTATTAAGTGTAAACGATTTTAGTAGATATTAAATAAGTGGTCTCCTATTAGGATTAGGGGTGACTATTTGGGTATCGGGTAGTCGGGTACCCGATACCCGACCCGAAATTTCTCGAGTATCGGGTACTCGATTACCCGAAAATCGGATGATCGGGTCGGGATCGGGTATTGTATAGGCTTGAAAATCGGGTATCGGGTATACCCATCGGATAATCGGGTATACCCGAATACCCGATTTTTTTAATATTAAATTAATGTTAGATATTTTTATAGATTTAAATATATTAATAGTTATTGAAAAAACTAAAAATTAGATGTTAGATTCATTTCTTTGTTCTCTCATTATCTCACGGTCGCTCTCTCTCAATCTCAGACGTCTCTCCCCCTTTAGCCTCTCCTCACCGCCGATCTAAGTGGTCCTTGCGTCGCGCCGTCCTCTGCCTCTTCATTTCGGTCGCCTCGCCTAGCTCGCGGGGGTGGCGCGCCTCCGGTAGCCCCTGCGAGTCACGACTCGTCTCTAACACAGCCGTAGGCGCAGCCCCACCCCTAGCCTGCACTCTGATTCAAAGTCTCCTTGACTTCTTCAAAATTTTAGTCAGTGGCGCCTCTCTACAAAGCCAGCTCATTCTCGGCCATGGAAGAGAAAATGGTTTGTACTCATAAATTAGGCTGATTCAAAGTCTCCTTAACTTTAATTGTTGAGTAATTTGTTACTGAAGAAAATTTCTCTTTGATGATTGTTTATGTTGTGCGGCTCCAGAATTCGAATTATTTGTAGAATTAGGTATTTGATTTTTGAAGGCTGAAAATGGATAACTTGGATCCGCTTTTTGTTTCTTTTTTAGAGCTGAAAATAGCCGAATCGGGTATTAGGGTACCCGACTAAACAAAACGGGTCGGGTACCCGAAATTTTCGGGTAGGGTACCCAACCCGACCCGACCCGATTAGTCAGCCCTAATTAGGATGTTCTCAAGTGATGGAGATTACACTCTAAATCTTAGTTAAGATATGGTCTCCACACGTATAGTGAAACATCCTCATAAAAAGACTTTGTGTATTTAATATTCACCAATTTTTCAAAAATAAAATATTACTATTTCAGATAATTAAATTACTTCTCACGATTATAAATATATTAGTTAAAATCTTGAGCTAACTAGCCCTCATCATATTAACGATTCAAGTTGTCAAACTTAAATTTGACTTTGTTAATACTAGTGTATAACCCGTCAATTTCGATGGGAATCACTTTACATTGTACTTTTAAATTAAAAATAAAAATTAGTTTATACTTAATTTCAAAATCATAATACTTTGACAAGTCATTGAAAGAAGTATTACAAGATAAATAATTATAATAAAAATAGGTCAATGATGGAATTTTTCAATTTTCTTTCCACTTTCTTTAGCTACAATAAACTAATAAAATTAAATTACACATACATTTAAAAAGATAATAATGAAAGATTCTTGTAAATGTATAAATGAAGACTAATTTAAATTTAAAAATATTTTCAATCAGCTAAATCATCTAGAATATATATATATATATATATATATATATATATATATATATATATATATATATATATATATATATTGAATCCAATTAAAAGTGACTATAAGAAAGATTAGAAATTAAACTCAAATCTTAAATTTTAAAGTATACAATCAATGAAAAATGTATGTATGTATGTATGTATGTATGTATGTATGTATGTATGTATGTATGTATGTATGTCTTAAATATGATTAAAATATAATTTTATAACTCATTCTAGTAGTAGTCCCATATAATAATATTAGTTAATTATACGAATTAAATAGATAATAGATTTAGATATATAAAAAAATAAATCATTTAGTTCCTAATGTGTAACCCGATCAATTTCGAAGGGAACCATTTCACGTTGTAATGCCTAAATATTATTTTTTTAAATTATTATTTTATTTTAAAGTATTGGTATTTCGATAGTTCATTGAAGGAACTGTTATTTGACAAATAATATTATAATATAAAAATAAGTGAATGAAGGTGTTTACTCTTTTTTTGTCGTCTTCTTTATCTTCAAGTAATAAATAAAATTAAACTAAACATATTTATGAAAGATAATAGTAAAATATTTCTCTAAATATAGAAAGTGAAGACTAATTTCAATAAATATTTTTAATAATAAGTAAAATTAAACTAAACATATGTATGGAAAGAGAATAGTAAATTTCTCTAAATATAGAAAGTGAAGACTAATTTAAATAAATATTTTTAACCTATGAAAATTATTTAAATAAATATTTTTAACCTATGAAAATTATTTAAATAAATATTTTTAACCTATGAAAATTATCTTTTAGTTACCTCACAATCAATCGAAAATTTTATCGTACATCATTTTAGTTTTTGTATTGTGTGTATGACCTCCTCGTCATAGATTAAAATTTTGAGTCATCTTTCGCTAGTGACTCGTGAGATTAACATACAATTGACCATGATTGAACATAAATTTTGTATGTATAGTCATATGTTGGAAAAAGACTACTCATTTCTCTTGTTTATGGTCATAGCAAAACAAATAGTGGATATGGATCTAATATATAAAAATAAGGGTTTAGTCACCTAAAGTCATATGTATATAATTGCACTCCTTCCAATCCCTATTAAAAAGTGATATGTCTGTTATCGTCACAAACTCGTATAGTAACACTCGCTAATTACCTGAATCCCAAATCTATAAAACATAAGTTCTTACAATAATATATGAAACGTAATGAATAAAAATACAAATATTACAAAGTAAAAATCATATTTATATGTATCTATCTAAAATCATATTTAAAAGTGATTTTATTACTCGCACTTCCAACAAAATAATAAATATATAGTATACCTTTTTATATTTAAAGTAAGTTTCTGAATAAGACAACGATTAGTGTGTAACCTATCGAGTTTTGTAGTAGGGTATGAAGATGGTTCCAAAAGATGAGGCTAGAGCTTAGTCAAGTGTACCCGTCTAAAATGTATATACTCGTGACAATCTCAAACTCGATTAAAAAATAATTTTACGTCATGTTCTCATCTCAAACCCATATGGTGATATTCGTAATTAACCAAAATTATTTAAATTTATAAATACAACTTGTTAAAATAATTGGTTATCGTTTCAACAAAAACCTCAATATGATAAATTAAAATCAACAATAAATAGTATAAACAACTAAGAAAATTGAGCATATTCAATGTAGGCATGTCGATTGTATTCACTCATTTGGTATTTAGATACTCATACTTGTCACGAATTCGATTAAAAATGAGTTTACTACTTGTTCTCGTCTCACACCCATATATTCTTAACTACTCGCTAATTACCTAGAACTATTAAATTTATAAATATAAATTATTACAAATTTGATTATCCATCTCAACAAAAATATCTATATTAAAAAATAATAATAATAAATAGTACAAATAAAAATAGATCTAAAAGTGAGGAAAATTCACATAGGCACGTTGATAAATAATTGGACCCATTTAGAATTGTTATACTTATAAACACGTTTTCATTTATAGAATATCTAATAATCAAATATAAGTTGTTATAATAATTGGTTGGTTGAGGCTATAGTTCGGACACTTTCGGGCCGTTGGTCGTATTGGTGCAAGATGATAGATCGAAATGATGAGGCTAAAGATTTAGCCATATGGACCGGTTTTAATATATACATGTTCCTCTCCCAAAACATTTAGTAATATCCGCTAATTACCTAAACATGTTTAAAACATAAAATATAAGTTGTTACAATAATTAGTTAATTGTATCAATAAAGACTATAACATTGTAGAATAAATATTAGTAATAAATATCAAAATATTTACAAAATAGAAATTAGTTAAACATAATTTATCTAAATAATTAACATAAGTTGTTACAATAATTGATTATTTGTATGAATAAAACTCGAATAATATTACAAGTTTAACATTAATAATAAATACTATAAATAACAATAAATTTGTTTGTCCTATATTCGAATTAACGATACTTCTGAATTTAATATACAAGTGTCTGTATCATTTTACATATGATAATATGAACAAATTAAAATATAATTGTTTGTCACAACTTCTTGTCGACATATATAATATAGAAATAAAGTTATTTGCCTTTTTTTTTGGATATTCGAGTATAATATGATCCAACACATATATAATATATGAATCATAATCTATTCGACATAGTATATTGTTCATTCTTTCAGATGTATGCAAGATAGATTGAAATATATTAATTTACTTATAGGCACTTTATTTTTTTAGGTCAACCTATTATATATATTATTATGCTACAAGTATGCATACTTAATATGAACACATATATTTTCATAAATCTTGATAAACTAATAAAGTCTATGATATAGAATTAGACAATATATATTTATGAAATATAATAAGAATATTGAGAAGTATCAATGTATTAATATATTAGAAAATATATGCATCCAGAAAATATCTAATATATATATATATATATATATATATATATATATATATATATATATATATATATATATATATTGCAACTTACAAATTTATAACTAAACAAATAAGTGATTGTTAATAATTAATTAATATTTAAGAAGATCAAATATTATACATTCACCATATTTCATGAAGTACATAAAAATACAAGAATTAGTGTAATATTTAATAATTTTCGGACTTTCTTATAATAATTGAAATAAAAATGAATTATTTGGTGACAAATATAAAAAGAATCATAGTAAAACAAATACGATCATATCCATATTCTTGTTTCTATATAGGTACATGATATATGTATACTAATCTAATATATAAAATTATTGCATTGTAGTTATTAAGTTAATTAGGTCCAACTTAATTTGAATAATTTATTTTGGCATTAAGTAATGTATTATATGCGATATTAGTTAATCTAATATTTCTTTAATCACAATTTTACTTATTGCATGTAGCGATATTGTGAGCAACTAATACTCATTAATTGTAAGATTACATACCTTATTTATCGATAGATTTATATATTGAGAAGTACATATTGGAGAATTTTGAAAAATAACAATAAAATTTTATGAAAATATCACATAGGATTGAGGATCAATATTATGTCTAAGTGTGTAATGAATTATATAATTAATAGATTATCACATAAATCTTTGTCAATAAACAAGCCTTTTGAAATCAAAACTCGAATGGTTTGATTGATTTAAAACCTTGTCCGAACCGCATTCCAAAGAGAAGTCTTGCATGTGGGTTAGCAAAAAAATCAAAATTGAACCAACAAATAAATCGCATCGAGATCATCCAAAACTTGGTTAATCGAATTGATCAGTTAGATTTTACCAAATTTTGAAAATCGAAGATACCGATTCTATTTTAATTTTAATTATAAAACCGCATTAATCGAACCGTCCGATATCCATAAATAATTATTAAAATATTATTGATATATATATATATATATATATATATATATATATATATATATATATATGAATAGAATTGATGGACTTACATAATCCGTTCATTGTTTAGTAATTATACTCATATATCTTTTGCTATAGTTTGCAATGTATTTTTATTTTTTATTTTTCTGTAGAAGAAGATTGCCCACTTGTAGTGGCGGACCGAGAGGGGACATGGGGTACAGCTGTACCCCAAAATAAAAATAAAAATTATTATTATATATTATATATTAGAAAGTTTATAAATTAATTTTATTTATACTCCTTAAATTTTAGAAAAGTTATGGATCAAATTGCAAATAAGTATAATAAAATTGAAAAACAAGTTTAAAAGAGAAAGGAAAGCTTACGGAGCAGCAAGCCAGCAACTCAATGTTTTCTTCTTTAATCTTTTCTCTTTCTCCTAAATTATCTTTAATCTTTTTTCTCTTTCTCTCTTTCTCTCTTTCATCAATGTTATGGGATGTATTATTTTTCATATTATATTTTTATATATTGTTATATAATATTTATCGTCTGCAAACACAAAATCCCTATCATACTACCCACTTGTGAGCATTAATTGATGATTCATCATAGATCTATAATCAATTGATGATGGTTCGATTGTATTTTAGAGCATTAGAAGATTACTCATAAAAACCACATAATTGATTCTTTTATATGAGAAATGATCGGTTTATCGAATCGTGCTCACTGCTAGTTTGCATGAATATTATTAGCTTGGTTTTCAAGCAACAAGTATTTAGTTACATATATTCTTGAAATGATATATCCAGTATAGTCATAAGGTTTTCTAAGTAATTATTAACAATATACTAAATTCCATGTATATATGTATCTCATTTTAATTGATTTTATTTTTTTGGTTTATCTTAAGTTTTTTTAGGTTTTTCATTTCATCTATACCTAACATTGCAACTAGGAACACGGCTACGAAAATGCCACCTGGTCTTCGTGAATCGAACTCGCTATGGGTTCCTGCAAACATAGAATTTCTGGAAGCTCAGTCATCTATGGAAAATGCAGTAAGAAATCTTGGCCCCAAACTATGACAATTTGAGCTAATTAAGGTAACAAGATAAGTATTTAACGTTTTGGATTCAGTTGATTCATGTTTTGTCTCAAACTTCATATTTATAAAGGCTTTTCACACTATTTCTGTAATTTAATTTTTTGCTCAACACTATCTATTGAGGCCGTCCCTTCACCGCGATTTTCTATTTACTTATCAAATTTACAAGATTAATTAGGACTTGTTTTGTATGCCATTTGGTCATTAATTAGATGTGTGATTAAGACGCTTTAATTTTTCATGTTAATTTCTGCCTTAAAATCGATAGGTCGACTGTGAACTGAAACAAACATTTAAAATATTGTCTGATAATTTTAATTTCATGATAACTCAAGAAATGTTTCTCGACTCAGTCAGCTATCATCTCTTCCGGCATGAAATTAAATATAGTATTATTTTTGTCTCATATTTTAAACATTCCAATATTAAGCCAGTAATGCATATATATGACCAGTTCAAATAACACTAATCTAGATACTTTATTGCAAAACATTTTGTTCTTACGTGGTTTGGATAGAATGATCAAGAGCTTCTTTTGCCGCCACGACTGTTTCAAAGATTCGTACAATTTTAAGACACAGCATCAAATCTTTCTATAAATATCTATGATTCATCATCATCATTCTCATCACTCAAATTCACAGCAAACTTCCCACACAAAAACACAGCTAAATTCAAAGCTTTTGCCATGGCGAAACAAGCTCTTATTGAGCACTGTAGCTCTCAGTTTCTGCTGCATTGCATTTGCATTTGAGCCTAGCCCATTACAAGATTTCTGTGTTGCAGATGCAGATGCCTCAGCCTCAGGTACAAATAGAATCATAGATTATGTTTCATGTGTTTTTGACGAAATAAAACGCTGCGTCTCATATGCTTAAGGGTTTTAGCTTTCGGACGAAAAGAAAATTGTTTTGGTTTGGAGTATAGTTCATATATTTATAAACAATCAATCATTTATTCTAATTTTTTTTAAAAAGAAACATATAAATATATATATATATATGACGAATATCCATGTCTGTTTTTTTCAGCAAGAGTGAATGGACTAGCCTGCAAGAGCCCTGCATCAGTCCAAGCCAGTGACTTCTCCTTCAGTGGACTCCACGTGCCGGCTGACACGAAGAACCCCGCGGGCGCCACGGTCACCCCGGTAACCGTAGGCCAGCTGCCCGGGCTTAACACCCTAGGTCTCGCATTGGCCCGGATCGACTACGCCCCCAAGGGGGTCATCGTCCCCCACTTCCACCCCAGAGCCTCCGAGATCCTTACGGTCCTGGAGGGCTCCCTCGAGGTCGGGTTTGTGGGCTCAAACCCCGAGAACCGGCACATCACCAAGACCCTCCACAAGGGTGATGTGTTTGTTTTCCCAGTTGGGCTGTTGCATTACCAGCGCAATGTTGGGAATGGATATGCAGTTTCTATCTCTGGATTGAGCAGCCAAAATCCTGGTGTTATAACTGCCAATAATGCTATTTTTGGATCCAAACCAGATATTAGCAGTGATATTCTTGCTAAGTCTTTCCAGGTTGATGAGAGCATTGTGGAACAACTCCAAGGAAAGTTCTAGAAGAACTCTATGAATCTCTTGATCATGAAAGAGTTTCTTAGTTTGTGATCAAATGCTGACTGTCAAATTAGCTGGAAGTTTCAAATTGTAGAGTTTGAATTTCATGTTTTATGTTTTGTGGCTTTTTTGTAATTTCAATTTCATTATGAGCATATGGTTGAAAGCTATTCCAATTCCAAAAGAAAATGGTCTTATCTTTCTTTCCAACAATATTGCTAGCTAAATTTTTGGATTACACATATTTATAATGTCACTAAATACTTGATGTGATTGGTTCAAACAAAAGTGTATCGTCGGGCTTATTTTCATGAAAAAAATGGCGTATATTATTATAGTTAAATCTATATTAGAGAATAAAAGAATGGAATAGAGAAATCTAACTACTTAATCAATCTTGACAAATCCCATAAAAATGATATTTTTACTCACGAGTAGCAAGATTTTGGAAAGAAACACGAGTAGCACAGTCAAATGCATGAAAAGCCCTCTTATGCTAAAAATTTAAAATGGTGGATTTCCTTTTTATTTAGAATGCATGTCAGTATAATTATATTTGCATACATCCTCCATCCATGAAAAATGAAAATACAATTACTGCACTTCTTTTTTTTCTTTTTTGAGAAAAA
The DNA here is from genome assembly GCA_036937905.1 of Salvia rosmarinus. Classification (NCBI taxonomy): domain Eukaryota; kingdom Viridiplantae; phylum Streptophyta; class Magnoliopsida; order Lamiales; family Lamiaceae; genus Salvia; species Salvia rosmarinus. The sequence goes on along the minus strand of CM072824.1, from coordinate 20,320,685 downwards.
GTATCTAAGATGAATATTTCTACTTGAATTATTTTTCCACTTCTTTTGCCTTTATCCAATTGTCATAAGTTGAGCAACCAAAAAGAACACCATTATTCACATGGGATGATCATTAAATTTTTTACTTTATTTCACATGGATGCATGGTCTGCAACTTTTTTTTTAATCATAAAAATTATTGTGTCAACTTATAACTTCAAATGAAACATTTCTGAAAAAATAAAAATTCTCAAATATAAAGAGTGTTAATACTGATATAGGAAAAGAAATATGTATCATGTAATTTCTTTATTCAAAAATAATAACATTGTCACTGTATAGGTAGTGAATTTAACCATCATTATTTAAATAATTCTTGTAAATTTATTTAGGGTCATATATTTATATTTACTTAAACTAATATTAGTGTTAATAGTGCAAATTGTCCCAAAACATAAGATATCTACTCAATTTAACCATCATACTAACATTGATACTCTTTTTACCCTTTTTTACTTTAATTTATAAAAGTGTCATTAATGACAATGACAAAGACAAATATGGAAGAGAGTGTATCCATCGAAAAATGAGGGGAATATGTTAAATTTGTGTCAGTGTGTCAATTAGTCTTTTCACTAAAAATATATTGCATTGAATGGAAAATGGGTTGGCCGTGGAAAATTGAAAAATTGAATGGGTTGACCACGAAAAATTAAAAAGAAAATGGGTTGACCGCCAGAAAATATAAAAAGTGGCTGGCCACCGGAATATAAAAATCATTTTAATATAGTAATTGAATGAAAAATTTAAATTTATATCAAAGAATAATTTTAGAAAGTCACAAAAACGGGTTTAGCCGCTGGAAAATAAATACATTTGAGGTTGGTCGTCGTTTTACTAATTTGTTTTTATTTATTTATTTTGAATTTAATCTAAATTCATATTAAAATTCACGTGAATGTATTATCACATCATATTTCACATCTTCTGATCATATTTCAGTGCATTCACTTAATGATGTACAATAATTGAATGATGTACAATAATTGATACATAATAGAGAAAATCAATACAAATACAAACTCAAGAGACCACAGATACAAACACAAACTCAATGCAAACTAGAGAGAATCGTTTTGAGAAGGATGCAAACTAGAGAGAATTTTTCATTATTTGAGAATGACGGAAGCTATTTTTCTCGAGGAAGCAAGAAAAAGATAAATAAATTATTGATTTAACGTTCTGATGTAATTAGTTAGATTTTTATTTGTCATTTGGATTTTTCTTTTATACAAAATTATGAAACGAGTAATTATTTGTGATCATAGTAATTTATCATTATGTTTTAGTAATTGAATTTTTGATTGAATTATGTAAAAAATATTAATAATTTATTTTAAAATGTGACAAAATAACAAAAAGCACAATCAAGCATAAAATGATTGCGGCTTTCAGAAAAATAGATTAACTGTCGTCGAAGCGCCGCCGGCGAGGTTAGCCGTCATTGAGCACACAACGGCGGCTAACTTCGCCAGTGATAATTCAACTGCGGCAAATCTATTTTTATGAAAGCTGTCGTCATTTTATGTTTGATTGTGATTTTTTAAATGAATATATGATTTATTATTAATTAAGTAATTATTTTTACGTATTAATTACTGAATATGCTTAAGAATATGATTTTTTTTATGTAGATGAAAAACCTTTGGTACATCACTTTGAGATATAATAGTAATTTTGATGGATTGGACTATATTGGAGGGACTTCACGGGTTTTGCCGTTTACGATGAGTCCATTTTTACCTTGATCTACAAAATTAATCACATCATATTAGCTGATTCATTGACCTTAAGTGATCGACTATGGTATTTATCAAAAAACTACACGTGGTAGGATATTAAAGTATCGATTGACGAGTCAAGAAGAATTTGATCTTTTGTTCGTGACGGAAGCATGTTCTACCCTATACGTTGTTCAAACCAATACCATAAACGTTGAACAGTCTCAGAAATTCTATATTCAAACGTTTGATCCTCCTCAAGGCCACGAATATGGTGTATAATCATCTCAATTCAATTATTCTTTAGAAGGGAGTGAGAGATATGATTAATTGGATTGGTTTGTTGACATTTGATAGTTGCAAGAAGAAGTCTATGTCAATTCATCAGACGCGTCCAATCATGGTGGGGACTCGTCTGATTCATGTAGCGATGTCTCTGGATGGGACAAGGAACTAATAAATTATCTCGGATTAAACAATTATGATCCAGAACGAATTCATGAAGTTTATTCGATGTTGAATCTCAATTTAACGTGAGTTGCGCATGAGGAATAAACAACCTCACCCTTACATGATACTCCAGAAGGTCGACATGAGGAAGATGGAAATGAAGACCGATCTATCCTCTCGTCCGAGGCTAAAACTGATTCGGACGCTCCTGAAGATATGCCCGAGGATGAGATGATAAATTTTTCACTCACTGAATTTGCAGGTTGGGTCAGTCGAGAAGGCGGATTGGGCGCACGTTTTGGTGCAATTAACTCAAGTAGTCACCCGGGATTGAACATAATGTCGAGCATTGCAGAGCTTTCTAATTCGTTAGTTCTAGTGATTTTGTTGGACACGACAGCGTTAATTGAGGCTCGTGAGCATGACCTATCGAGAGTGGATGAGAGGGAGTTGTGCAAGAATTTCTTTTACGACGGCAAAGATGAACTTTTTATTGTCGTTGGGTTGTAGAATATGAAGCAAGGTGCGGAATGCGTTGTAGTGCGTTCAGATGCAAGACGTTTAACATTTAAGTACAAGCACCGAACGATGCAATTTTGATTTGCGTGCAACGAGTGCTGAGGGGATATGAGGAATTCATAAGTTTACTCGTGAATATACATGCGACCACAAGTTGGGACGAGTTGAATGGATAAAGACATATTCGAAGGTGGTTACATTGTATATAACTCGAAACATACAAGATGATGGTGCGATCCCATTTAATTATATTGGTGCATGTTAGGAATACAATCAATATATGGTAAATCAAATATTCAAAATAGATCCTTAAGAGCACGATTAAATTCATATTTCCCATTCGAATTTTGATTTCTAGCGAGAGTCGAATTCAGATAAATTGCCACACCAAGTTTAGTGTCTTGTTAGTCATCCTCTCACTTCAACTTCTAACAGCTGCTCGTGGAAGAAAAACTCTCTGATCTTAATCGATGCCAGATTTAATGAACAGGATCCGAATACTTTATTTTTGCATCAATGTTTGTTTGTAAGAAATGTTTGAGATCTTTACAGTTTTTCAATATAATTCGTTAATGCATCTGCAAAGAATATCGAGATGGCTGCAAATGCAAGAAAAATTCGCAACTGCTATTCGAGGATATTTCGATGTTTCTGTTACCATGTTTTATGGTTTATAGTTTGCGTTTTCACTCTCTCTTAACTGCAACAATGAAGCTAAGTTTTACGAGTTGCATATAAATATTTAACCAGAATTTATAAGTAATGTTTTCTAAATAAATTTTATGATAACAAGCTATTAATTTGTTGGTTTGGGTTTGGGTTTGGGTTTGGGTTTGGGTTAGGTGGGTGGGTGTGTTTGTGTGTGTGTGTGTGTTTGTGAGAGAGAGAGACGATGAGTTAATAAGCCTAACATATTATCAGGTGGTATTGACACAAACGCTACATATAACATTCAAGCAAAGATCTGAAGGCAAAGAAGCAGATAAATATATTGGTGAAATGTGGGCTTTCATCCAAAACTCAAAACATAATAATAATAATTTAAGTACACAAATTCTTCTACAAATTAACATAAATGGGAAAAATGAATATCGTCTCCATGTCGAAAGCTTCAAATCTTAAAATATAAAAAGCTCATAGCAGAGAAAGAAACACCAGAAACTAACATGGAAAAGCAAATAGCAGCATCCCAAATCGCTTCACCACCCAAGATTTCCCTTCTTAGAAGCACTTTCTGTGGACAATCGACGGCCCAGATTCATCGTACTCTGCCTTGGCAATCCACATCTGCGAATTTCAACAACCAATTCAGTCAGCATAAATTCTTGAAGCTATCTAGTATTTGAATACTCAAAACTAAAAGTAGTCAACCAGCATAAGGGCGTTCGAATATATATTACCTGCTGGAACGTGCTGAGAGAAGCCAAGATGGAGCCTCCAATCCAGACACTGTACTTCCTCTCGGGAGGAGCCACGACCTTGATCTTCATGCTGCTTGGTGCTAGAGCGGTGATCTCCTTGCTCATCCTGTCAGCAATGCCCGGGAACATAGTTGAGCCACCACTGAGGACGATGTTTCCATACAGATCCTTCCTGATGTCGACATCACACTTCATGATGGAGTTGTAAGTGGTCTCGTGAATTCCAGCAGCTTCCATCCCGATCATTGATGGCTGGAAGAGGACCTCAGGGCAACGGAATCTCTCAGCACCAATAGTGATCACCTGTCCGTCGGGAAGCTCGTAATTCTTCTCCACAGCAGAGCTGGTCTTTGCTGTCTCAATCTCTTGCTCGTAGTCCAAAGCAATGTAAGCCAGCTTCTCCTTGATGTCCCTCACAATTTCCCGCTCTGCAGTGGTAGTGAAAGAGTAGCCTCTCTCTGTCAAGATCTTCATGAGGTGGTCGGTCAGATCACGCCCAGCCAGATCCAGACGGAGGATCGCGTGAGGGAGTGCATAACCTTCGTAGATGGGGACTGTATGGCTGACACCATCACCAGAGTCGAGAACAATACCTACAAGCAAAAAGCACAAACTAACCATCAACGAAATGAGGTTATTCCGACTTCCACCATATACCTTAGTCTAACTTGACTGAACACTATAGTGATTGTTATCAGTGATGCTAGCTCCTTCATACAATGTTACAATTCTTGAATAGTAAGGGACTATTATTATATCATGAATTGGGAAAAAAAAAATGGCAAGTCACAATTTTCTTACCAGTTGTACGACCACTGGCATAAAGGGAGAGAACTGCCTGAATGGCAACATACATGGCTGGGGCATTAAATGTCTCGAACATGATCTGAGTCATCTTTTCACGATTGGCCTTGGGGTTAAGAGGGGCCTCTGTTAAGAGAATCGGGTGCTCTTCCGGGGCCACACGGAGCTCGTTGTAGAATGTGTGGTGCCATATTTTCTCCATATCATCCCAGTTGCTGACAATTCCGTGCTCGATTGGGTACTTCAATGTCAAGATACCTCTCTTGGATTGAGCCTCGTCGCCGACATACGCATCTTTCTGGCCCATGCCAACCATCACACCGGTGTGACGAGGGCGCCCAACAATGCTAGGGAAGACAGCCCTTGGAGCATCATCTCCAGCGAATCCAGCCTGACAATTTCCAGGTCAACATAAATTTAAGCATTTACACATTGAATCATTGAAAAATGAGTTACTGATTTATTCGATCATAAGGGTTACCTTGACCATTCCAGTTCCATTGTCGCAGACAAGGGGCTGAATATCCTCAGCTTCGGCCATTTCTTAATGTGCTGAAAATAGCATTAAAATTATTCAATCTTTTCCATTATTTTGAGAGAAATGACAATCAGACAGCACAATGTAACATCTTGCATCCTTAAGTCAATCTGACCATGATCAATGATTCAATCCAAAATTTGATCAAATTACTTTTTCCGTTACCAAAGGATAAGGAGAAAAACATGTCACAACATCAAACAATATCGAAATTATATACTTGTCTAGAAGTTACATCGATCATTAGTAGTCCACATCATATATTCTCTAGAAAGATCATTTTCTAACAATGAAGCAATGGTGTCCACTCAAAAAACTTTTAAAATGCTGCCACCATGATCAAATTATACGAAAACCAATCAATTTCAAAACTAAGACACATGTAAGAACACTAATCAACGGGCAAGTCAATCAGTCAATACGTTCAACTTCACAGCATTAACATCCAAACAAATTCAGTATAGATCCCAGTCAAATTCACTACAACACAAAGCTCCCATCAAAAAATACACAACATTCATTAATCAATGAGCAACCCAAACAACTCAATATCAAAGTTCAATATCTCACAAATCTTAATTTTCCCATTTCAAGATCCATGAATCCCGATTCACATTAAATGCGCAGACTTGCAGATCTCATAACAAAACCCAACAAAAATCACTTCTCCTCACAGATCAAGATAATCAGAAAACGAAACATAACACCAAGGCCACAAGATCCAATCTTTTCACACAGGAACCGAAACCCATTCCCAGATAAACCCACCCAAATCGGATCTTTACACTAAACTGCAACCATTCAAGGCTATAACCGTACCTTTGAAGTCTTGCTGGAAATGGGTCTCCCCCTATCTCGCTCTAGCTTCGAGTTTCTCTCTCTAGCACTAGAGAAAAACCTCTGTTTTCCCTTTGTCCGAAGTGCCGCCTCCCTCGTTCAAAGGAAAAGGAAATGGAAATGGAAATGGAGTTGGGCGTTGGACGAAATTCACCTTATAATGAACCCCAGATCCACACCTCGGATAATCTCAGCCGTTGAATTTCTATGATGTGCGCCCGTGATGCCTGGGGGCCCCACGACTGCAGTACAGTCTGGCAGATTTAGCTGGCTCGCTTTTTCTTTTATGACTGATTTACCCCTCTATATTAGACCAGTTCCTCCATTTTCTAGCCCGGTCTCTCGAGGTCAATTTCGGACACTCATATTTTGGACTGCTTCTAGTTCTCTCTCACAAAAAGAGTCAATAAGAATTCAAGAATTTTTCTCCTCCAAAAATAAAAGGGAATCAACAATATTTTTAGTACGCAATGACATCATCTTTACCACATCCGCTTTATTGGCCACATAAAATCATAAATCTATATGTCTATTTATATATATTTATTTATTTATTCTGTATCAGTTTAGATCATTTTCAAAGTCTTGAACCACATTATTATAAATTAGTTTATTCGATTTTTCTAAAGAATGATGTAATTATAAAAAAATAATTAGAAAACTTTTCGGGTTTCTTTAAATTTTTTTTTGTTTGAGGCATAATTTAGAAAGTGCAAATTTCCAAGAAAATGGAGGTGGTACGGTAATCACAAATTTCCATCATTTGTAAACAAGTATTAACATATGAAGCATGTAATTTGAGAAGGGCAATTACTTTTTATTGTCTCATAGACATAGTAAATTAGTGCGTCCGAATATTTTTAATTCCCAAATTGACACCGGGGACATAACATGTCTGAAAAAATACATGGTTGAGGGCAAATTTGCCTCAAACCTAATAAATTTTATAATAATAATTTCTGCTACTCATTTTTCTTTTTCACTAATTTTTAATTGTTTATGGTTCGTGTGTATTAGTGGGTAAGTGGATCAGCAATGATAGATAACTACGTGGGTATGCCTAATCACCATCTTCGTGCCAACAATTTTTATAATTAATAAATTAAAATATAGTGAAAGTCTTAAGACCTTCTAAAAACCGACGAGAATTTTGATGATTCGTCGATCAAAATATTTGTTTTTTAACCTCTCAAAAAATTGTTGTTTTTTGACAAGAAAAAGGAAATGCAAAAATTAAAGACCCTTAATATATATTTTGGTTCGTTTTTAACTCTTCTTAGCTTCAAAACAAATTTAAGAATAAAGTCATGCTCAAATTTATCAATTTTGTCTTTGTGTTTCTCGATTTTTTTTTAGTTTTATTTCTTGGTTTCTTATCTATCCTCGAACAATATTACAATAAAAACAAATATTCGCCTCCCTTTAGGGCTGTGATTTATCGTGTCAAAAAGGTCTAATGAGAATTTTACGGTAATTTTTATCTATGAATGCTACAAACTCTGTATTTTGTCTTTTATTCTTTATTCTGAATTTGTTATTTATTTGACTATATATTGACTACCGTAACAATATGTACAAACTTATTTGAAGAAAGCAAAAACTATTTGTTTTAATTTCGTTCTTATGTCAAACATCAATAATAAATGAGTTAATCTATCAAAATTATTAATCATTTATGACCTTATAAAGTTAATGTACAATTTTTTAGGTATAATTGCAAAAGGTTCATCACTTTTAGTCATTTATTTATATATTGCGTTATTTATTTAATTCCCTTTTTTTAATAGGATGAATGGTCATGCACGAAATGATAACAAATTAATAGATTTTTCATTAACATTGCTAGAAAGTAAAAATTGAAAAACGTATGCTCATATGTATATATATATATATATAACACAAAAATGATAAGAAGATTCAAATTTTTTTACAATTAACCTTAATATATGCTTACTCTTATTATTTTGTCATGCAATGTATGACTTCAATCGATAATCTACGAAGTTGCACGAATCTTAATAATAATATTATATATACTTGCATAAAAGTAATACTATAAGTTTGATATATTAAAACCAGACCGCTTATTTTGCTAACCAACTTTGATGTCTCATAAAGAAGTGATAACACCGCTTTTATAAAGAGCTTTTGGATCCAACATTAGATAAAGAGAGAGTTTAAAAACCAAAAAAATATAAAGTGCTTTGATGGAAAACATGTGTTCAGATGTACATGTCTCTTATTAAAAATTCTCTTATCGGGAGTCCCCGCATCCCAGTCCCATAAGAATATGAGATGGTAAATTACAGTGACTCGTCGATTAAGAAGCTATAAGAACTTTGCCTAGTGCCCACAACTTACAAAGTTGTACATGTCTCTATCATAGATACACATGGTTTGCATCTTTTATCTACAACCATGTTCATGTGCTTCAAAAGTTAATAGTTTCTATTTTAAGATTATACGTCAATATTTTAGTTCATTATGTCAATTATTGTTGTGTTTCTTGCCTTATAAGATTTAGATATTCCACATTTCTATAGTGCAATAATGCTATATGATTGAAACTTGGATCTTAATTCAGTTTCAAGAATGTAAGTGGTGATAAAATCACCAAGAATGATTTTGTCACTATGCAATATTCATTTGTGCTCTCAATTTATTAAATTTGGCCACTTCGTGTTATCAATTTTAATTGGATATATTTAACCCGGGAGTTCAGTTTATATATTGGATCCTTTGTTGGAAAAATACATAATCTCTACACATTATAAATTTTTATAACATAAAAAAGATTTTATTGCGAATAAAAACATTGTAAATGGATAAGATCCTCACAAATGCTATAAATTCACCCCAAACATGAAAAATATACATTGCACAAACTACTTGACTCCAAAATAAGTCGATAATAACTATAGATTAATTCAATACTTAGAGGGAATTTCAATAATATCTTTAAAACTTTATTTTATAGCAATCACAACATCTCTAATTTGTTAGGATGCAACCAACTAATTCCAGTCAATAATTAAGTAGTGTATGAGACATAAATCTAAAAATCATTGCAGAAGTTTTGCTGTCAGTTCTGAGTTTTTGGTGAGGTAAAGAGTTTTCACACCGATAATTCAGCAATGAAACACGCAGACACACACACCCAATCTTCAAACTGGCCCATCTTTTTAATTTCACTCATTTTAATTTCAATTTTCTTTCTCAATCATGATATTGGGATTTCCCACCTCCAAAAGATATCGCCCAAATTTATTGCAGCTACATCAAAAGCTACTGCAGCTGAAATTCACAAGGTGGAAAGTCAAATATAAATTGGAACTTCTATAATGCTCAAAACTATACAAATTCTTGGTTCTTCATCTTCTTCATCCGGGTGTTTCTCCCTACCCCACAGATTAAAGAAGCCTTATTCAAATTTCCATTTAATTTCAAGAAACCCCATTTTAGCAGCGGTTTCAAAGTCTCCAAAATCACATTTTTGTGCTTTCCAATTTCGAAAAGTTTGCCTTTTCAGAGCTTTTCAAATGTCTCACACTCATTCCGAGTCAACCCCAGATGGGGGGCCATTCATCCCTTCATCCTCAACGTCTGCTGCAATTCACTCAGCTGTTAGTGTGTTTTCTTGATTTTCTCTTTTATGGTACTATTGTTGAGATTTTTGATTTTTTCTGTTTATGGGCTTTTTCTTATTTGGTTGGGTTTAATTGCAGGATCAGATTTTAGGTTATATGCTACTTCTACTGTGCTTTGTAAATTTGTGTTTTATCATTGTTTATTTTATTAATTCACCTTTCTGTGTGTTATTTTTGGTTATTTAGTCTGTTGATTTGGTATGATGAGTTAGTTAGCTGGTGTCTGGTGATGAGCCTTGGCATTCTATTTATTTATCTCACCTCATGTTGTTGCATTGGCTTAGCTTAAGCTGTTCACACTTGGGTTTGAGCTGTAAAGATTGATGCATCTAGTTTAGTGTATGATTAAAATGCCGATAGTTATGAGGCTTCTTCTTACAGCAAGAACTACTAGAGCTTTTAAATGTGGAACAATCAGCAATCCAGTTTAATTGCATATCGATCTTTAAGTGATTGGTGAGCCGCGTCTCTTAGTTTTTGGCGATATCTATTCCTCAACTTGTTTGACGAATGGCGCTTCTAATGACTTTGATTGTCTTGTTGAGGAATGAGGTAAATCTAAGCTAATATTGGCCCTGACATCAGCAGGGCTTAACTAGGAAAATCAATTTCTGCCAATTGTGCGGTGGCCCAACCAAGCATGAGGTACCTGATGGGGAGGAAAAGGCGAGAGATATCTGCACGCGGTGTGGAAAAATTACTTATGAGAATCCAAAAATTGTAAGTATCATGGATGAGATGAAATACATGAAGAGTACAAGCATGGTGTCCGTGAAATATAACTTTTATGGATCAAATTGTTTGCCATAAATTATACAAGATAAAATCTGTTATTTCCGACTGCTGAAATTTCATATTGCTACAACTCTAGTTTATCCATATTGTCGAAGTTGTTTCTTGATATCTGCTGTGGAAATACAGAGCTGAAATTTTTTCTTGCACACCTTGATACACTAGTAACTTTTGGTGATGAGATGTGTTGGGTTGATAGGTTGTGGGTTGCCTCATTGAACATGAAAACAAGATACTGCTATGTAAACGCAATATTCAACCATCTTACGGCCTTTGGTATGCATTTCCATGTGGAATTTCTTTTTTAAAGAGAATATTATTATCATAGATTCATTGAAAGGTGCTATTTTTACTGCATATGAAGGACTCTTCCTGCTGGTTACATGGAGATTGGCGAGTCTGCTGCCGAAGGGGCGATTAGGGAAACATGGGAGGAGGCCAATGCAGAAGTCGAAATCCAGTCACCATTCGCTCAGTTGGACATACCTCTCATTGGCCAAGTAAGGAGTATTACTAGTGTGAACTACATCATTTATCTGCATTCTCCGTGTTTATGGTCATGAATAGTGTTGGGACTTCCCCCTTATTGGCCCAGTAACGAGTACACTTCATATGAACTATCTGCATTCTTCATGTTTATGGTCGTGAATGGTGTCGGAGTCCCCCCTTATTGGCCAAGTAACTAGTCTGATGTGAAATATGCCATTTATTAGCATTCTTCGTGCTTATGGCCATGAATGGTTTCGACAGACTTATGTCATATTCCTGGCGAAGTTGAAGAGACCTCACTTCTCACCGGGTCCAGAGTCATCCGAATGCAAGCTTTTTGCGCTTGAGGATATTCCTTTCGATTCTCTTGCATTTTCTTCAATGCTCGTTACTTTAAACTTGGTGCGTTCTTCTAGAGATTATCTAAACGAATCATCATCTCTTCTAATTCACCTATCTTGTGCTAATATTTGATGTTTATATTGTGCTTATAGTACTTGGAAGATAAAAAAATTGGCAGACCCAAGTTTCATTACGGCATCATTAACAAACGGTAATCTCCTTAAAACCTATGCAGTCTTGTCTGTATTTCTTACAAGAAATTGTCAAACTTCATACATTTAGTCTTGAGAGAAGTCAATGATCTTATTCTTGAAATATTTTCCCTTTCCGGTGGTTGTTGACACTGACAGGCCCGGCACGAGCCCGTCTGAGATTCGTGAGTACAGTCTGGATAGCCATATGAGATGTTGAAAACGGGGCGCATCGAGACGAGTGGAATGTAGAGTTGGTCGTAGGTCCTTAGTTCATTCATGCATGTCTAGTGCAGAGAGGATCTTCCTTTTGATGTAATTTGCTCATCATCTGTGTTTGATTATCATCCTGTAAAAATTCATACATTTCAAACAACGCAGTGAGTTACCTTGTAAAATTCAGGATTGAACCTTGATCACTAACACTAGTAAAGATTTGGAATTTAACATTCTACTTATTAGATAGGGATGTGGAAATATTGTAAGGAAATGGGAACGTGATTCCATTTCCACCATATATTAAAATTTGGTATAATGAATAAAAATAAATAATGCAAATTGGGTATCGACACTCTCCAACCACATTTGATGAATAACACCAATTATTTTAGTAATATTTCAAATAACAAAAACTATTTGAAGCGTGCACATACTTTTTTTGTTCTAAGTAGGATGTTAATTTAGTTACGATGAAATAACAAATCTTTTTAATTTTATTTTTTACGACACTAAATATTCCTATATATCCATCCCGCCAATGGTCAATGACATTTCACCAGAGCTAACCAGTAACCACTAGGATTTCTTTTGCGCTAAAACATCATATAATTTTCTCAAATAAAATATAAAGATTAATCGTCAAATCAATTTTATTCCTTAAGAAATCTTTGGTATGGCTTGCTCCATTTCTATACAAAGCCCATTCTTCCCTTCTAAATTTCATTCCTCTTCATTTCCATCTTCTACAGCACTATATTTTCTTGACAATAGCTGCAAAACGAGAGTTCCACGAAATTCAAGATTGGTAAAGGAAAGAGTTTTAGAAATTGCAGAGCGATTGTGCAGCAAAACGTGCAAGGGCCTTCAGCTGCTTATGCAAAAGAAATTGAGAGATTATCTGCAAAAGAATCTCTGCTTATTGCTGGTACGATTCTCATTTGTTTATTTGTTTCATTTTTTTCCTTCATTTATTATGAATTTGACCCTGTGATTTCTTGAGAATATTTCTGTGTGATGGGTTTGATTTGTTTACTTTTAGTTTTAGCTGCTGCTTGTAATTGCCAAAATGATGAATGTAGCCAAAAATGATGAACTTGTTTGCTTTATTAGTTGCCTGCCGAAGAAGTGTTTGTATGCCAATTTTAAGCTAAAATCTGATTGAATCTTGTGGTGTTTAAGCTAATTTTGTGTAAGTGTCTAAGCTGTTTCAAAGATTCTACCTTTGAAAGCTTGAAAAAACTAAATAATGTGCCGAAATTATTAATGTTTGAATCTTGAAAGAAGCAGAATCAGCTATATATTGCAGCATGAATATTCTTTATTGTTAAATGGATAATAATTGGATGTGTTTCAGTTGAAATATGCTGGTGGATTTGAGGCATTGGTTACTGGGACAACGAAGAGTTTGCAAAGCATCGATGTGAAGGAGAGAATAGTTAGCCTAGAGTCTAGACCAACAACGTAAAGTCTCTATTCTGTTCAAGTGTAGTTATGAGATAGTTTCTGATTTCAGGTCTCCTTATTTGGAAGGTAAATGGAATTTTGAGTGGTTTGGATCAGGAAGCTTAGGACTTGTTGCTGCTGCTCGGGCCTTGTTTCAGTGAGTTTCGTCCCATTTCATGTTATAACTATGAGACTATTTTGTTTGTTTTATGGAAGTATTGAGGGAAATCTAGCATGAGGTTTTAGTATAACCAAACGAAACGTAACACTTTGGTTACCCTATTTGTGATGCTAAATATTGAGCTGAAACAATTCATAGTGCGACTATTAAAACTTATCACTCTAGTTGTCACCAATCAGCATAAATATAATAAATCTTATTTTACATATGCTCTCGAAGATTTATCTTGGATATTTAATTCATCACATATTGATTACGTTCCTAGTATGCTCCTATATAATTAATTACAAAATATAGGTGTTTTCTCGTGTTTACCTGAAAATTTTTGGCATAGCAGATCAATTGCGGACTCCAACTCTGATCTTCTAGACTGTATCCCGGATATATATTCTTCAATACTGAGTGGGAGCAATATATGGAGAATACTGCAAAATTACACCTCCTATGTCAGATTTGTATCACTATGTGGCTTAGGATCATCTAATTTTCTTCTACCTTGTATTTATAATACATTCCCTAGAATCTCATTTAGATAGGACTCTTATATATCTAATAAATACAATAATTATCTTCAATCCTTAAAGATAATTCATATCTAGAATAATTATCACTTGATATCTAATAATATCAGATAATATCTATTTAGATATTGGAGATGTATTAAAATAATACATAAATCAGAACATAGTCTCATTGGGACTCTCCATAGGCGAGGACGAAATTTTTGCCAATAAAAGGTCTTGATGGGCAAACCTAGGAATAAATATGGACCTAAAATAAATTAATTATCTTGTGTTCAGCCCATAACATAAATTAATTCATAAACATTTATTCATTCTACTACGGAATAAATGCTAACTTATCTGTTTATTATCGAAGTTGAGTTGGTCTTGCATTTAGACTTACGAATCCTCGTATTTAAGATATCGCACGTCCATTAATTATTTATAGCACTCTGACTGCTTAAAATAATTAATATCTTTAATTTTTTAAGTAGTATCACTCAACCTTATTATTGTACTTGAGCTAACTCAACTTGCATTATTTAGTACAATAAATCTTTTGAGCTCAGTAAGGGGACATCATCATCCTAAATGGATACGGTGACTCGATACATGTAACTAGCATGACATCTAAGCACTGCCACCACCCAAGATGCGGAGAATCTTGGGTTATTTCATGTAACCCTCATCCATAACAAGTCAAAGTTATGGTCTGTAACTCATACTCACCTAAAACTTTATTGAGGTTTAGATCAACATTAAAGTAACCGAGATCTAGGTTCTTCACGACGGTCGATAGAAGAACTCATCTCACTGTGATCCATCAATACGTCAAGACGTACCAGCATAGACAAACAACCAAGTTAAGTTACTTCTTATCATACTGCAGCTTATACCGACAACTCGTCCTCAAGTTGTCTTAGCTATGATCCTTTTTATATCTCAACTAGCTTAACCAATCATGCAAACTTTTGTGATCTTCTACACACTGTATTATCAAACTTTTATATGAGATAATGGGACAACATGTGCAATCAAGTAAACAATTCAGATAGGAGATTATAATAGTGGTAACATGAAGCATTCTATACAAGCTCAACCATTTTGCTTTCAGTATACAAATCCAACAATCTTTCAATTATACTAAACCAAACTTTTAGTATACAATGTGTCTCCCTACTAGCTATTACAAAAACTACCATCAATTTGCTTCTCCCACTTATACAAAAGTTTCTTTTCTAAGTGGTGGCCATCTTGCGCAATCCAAATCCTCGAACATGCTCATCATAGACGATTTGCTTCAGGCTCTTCGTGAGTGGGTCAACTAGGTTATCCACAGTACCAATTTTCTCTATAAGTCTGTCTTCTCATCATACGATTTCTCGTATGATGTGGTATTTTCTCTCTATATGTTTCGTCGCCTTGTGGGTCCGTGGTTCCTTAGAGTTTGCTACTACACCAGAGTTATCGCGGAACACTGTGATACTCTTGGGAAAATGAGGTACCACATCTAGATCCAAGAGGTAGTTCTTGAGTCATACCGTCTACTTAGCAGCATCTGATGAGGCTATATATTCGGCTTTCGTGGTAGAGTCTGCAATACACCGCTGCTTTGCACTCCGCCAAGATATGGCTCCACCTCCCAAGGTGAACACATAGTTGTTTCAACTAAAAGTGTTCTCTTAATTGACTCATAATCGAATGAGGTGTTGTAAAGGGTAAGTTAACACAAGTCATCTCTCAAGGAAAACTTAACAGGGCTTATTTTTCGTGTCAAACACATAAAGCGGTAAACACTCTACTACCAACATGGGTTTTTGAAGCAAACGAGAATTGAAATACGAAAAATAAAAGATAAAAGAAAGCATCATAATTAGGAGTTGTCAATCCCTAGTTGAGAACCTACGAAAACACGAATGCAGGAAGTTAAAGCATAGAACCAACTAAATTAAAATCACCAAACATGAAGCAATAAAATTCAACGGAAAGAGATTCAACATACTACTAAAATTCAATACCAATTGCATAGAACGTAAATGTATCTAAGAGCCAGGAGAAACAGAATCAATGTAAAGACCAATAATCTAAAGTCTACTAAATAATTGAATCCACAAAACTCATAAAGCAAGAAATCTCATAGTAATAATCGGTAAATCAAATAGCATAAATCTGTAAATCCAATAGCATAAGTCTAACAGTATGAATCGATGAACAAATGTTTTAATCGAAGAAATAAAAGCAGGAATTTAAACTAAGATTTATCTGTGTCATCGATCGAAAGTAGCTCCCGGAAATTGAAACTGAAGTAGCGGCTACGCGGAAGAAAAAATCCGAACCGCCACCCTCAATGACCTAAGCGCGTATATATATATATATATATATATATATATATATATATATATATATATATAGTGTTGGTTTCCCGTAGTACCCGATCCCCAGATAGTATGTAGTACTCAATCTAGACCACCCATTTCGAACACGTGGACGTACCAAAATTTAACACGTGGCAACCCATTTTTCGCCCAGGGGCAAAATGGGAAGGCACTCAATGGTATTGGGTGCCGCCGGCACTGGTAGGGAGTCCGCGGCGTTGGGGTCTCCGCGGGCGCTGAGTTTGGGTTGAGACGCAACAAAACACAGATAATGCATACATAATAACATGACAATGCATTTAAATGAACATAAAACTGCAGCGCGCCCTACCGACGCTGGATGAGAGCAAGCGAGCGTTGGGTGGGCTCCGGCGCTGGGTAAGGGCGCTGGGTGCACGCCAGTGTTGCGTAGAGACGCTGGTTTGGAAAAGCCACAACAAAACACAAAAAATGCATATGAAATAACATAACACTGCATTCACTTGAACATAAAACTGCATCGCGCCCAACCGGTGGTGCGAGAAACCGAACGCTGGAGTGTGTTTTCGCGCGAGCACGGGCGCGCCCGCGCGCTAGGCGCGAGCTTCCAATCATATGCATTATTCTCTTCAACTGCATGCATTTTTTGTTCATTTTAATGCATTATCCAGTTCAACTAAATGCATTGTTTGTTTTTCGCAATCACATAACAAATCAAATTACTAATCTACCCTTAATGAAGCAAAAATTAGCGAAATTAAGCTTAAAAAGTCCGAAAAAATCTGAACCATAGGATCTATTAGATGAGTGGATGAGATTGAGTACTACATACTATCTCAGGCCCGGGTACTATTTGATCCCTTCTCTCTCTCTCTATATATATATATATATATATATATATATATATATATATATATATAGTGAGTGGCGCGGTTCACATGAGCGCAGTTGAGCGGATGTTCGACTAATGGGTGGCGTCGGCTTATGGAGTGGCGCGGTTTGGAAAACCTTCATCCGATATTGGCGTCGGTTCACAATGGCGCCGATTGGAGAAGCGTTACGTATTGAGTGAACGCCGCTCGGTGAGCACCGGTTGGGTAGCGTCGGCGCGGGTGTCGGTCGGCGGGCGATCGGCGAGGGCGGCGCGTCTTGAAATGCACGGGTGAGGCAGGGCGGGCGATGCCCGCGTCGGATGGGATGCGATGGCGCGACGGGTTGGGCGATGCCCGCGCGAGATAAGTACATCGGGCAAGCAGGCGCGGGCGGGCGGCGTCTGGCGCCGTGGATGCAGCGGGCGCTGGCGACGGCGACGCGGCGTTAGGCGGCGTCGGCGGCGGCGCGGCAAGCGGCCAGCCGTCTGGCGGAACTTTGAAACGCCTTGTTGTCGGGCGTCGCGATGGGCATGGCGGCGTTGGGGGGACGCGGGCGGTTGGGTGGCCAGCGGCGGGCGGGCGCGCTGGAGTGGGCGCCGCGAACGGCGGCGCTGGATGGCCGAGGCACGGTTTGCGGGTGACGGCGGCGCGCGGTGCTTGGTCGGCGCGGATGATGCGTGCGACGGGGTGCCGTGTACGACTTTGACTATTCGCCCCGTTCTTCCTCGTCTGAACTCCGAATCAGGATCCGTTTACGTCTACGGACTCCTGTCAAGATGATCTTCAATGTACTTCAACTCTTGGCAAATCCATTTTATCCTATTTAATGTCGTTTTTCTACAAAATATCGAAACAAACCAAGTAAGTCCGAATCGATAAATAATAATCAAACCAATGGCATAAATAGGACAAACCACTGAAAACAACATGCAAAACAATACCAAGGATAAGCACAAAATGAAACCAAACAACTCTCACACATTTATCCATTTGTTTGTCCTCAAGCAAAGTCTATACTAATAAGAGTAGAAAAATAACTCGTGCAACTTAACTCTTAATCTAATCAATCAAATCTCTTTTTGCCTTTCCCCCAAACTTGATGAATGCATAATCAAAGTTAATGTGAAACAAATCTAAGATTGTGAAAATATCAAATAAACAAGTAGGTTATTTTTACTCAGACTCAACTCTCCGATAGGGGTGAATTAACTAAAGTGGTCACATTTAGCAACAAGTTTTTTTTGATAACACAAAGAAAGTATTAACAGATTTTGGAATAATGTTCGAAAGGTGAACTCTCGATGAACTCGAGTCTCCTAACATGGTTTCCCATGCTCATGTCTCAATTTACGAGAAAGAGGGGCAGAATATCATCCTCTATTTCAACAATCTCGACAATTTACTGGAGTTTTTCATTCTCCTCATTTTCATCTTCTTTTTTTTATATTTTTTTATATAAAATGAAACAAGTATATAGGTAACCACAATGTTAAAACTCCCCCTAGCATTAGTCGGACAAATCACGTCAATCACCCCCTATTTAAGATCAATCCACGCAATCTCATCAATTCACATTGCAATTTAATCACATATCAACAAGAGAAATGGAATTACATCAAGGTCCGATCAATACCACAGAGTTTAGTTGCACAAATCAAAATCCTAACTTACTCGCATAGACAAAACTTGATTCCAAGAGATCAAAATAAGCACATCACCAAGCATGCAAATAGATAAGATACACACACAAAACCAAATAATCTTCCCCCACACTAAATTCGAGCATTTTCCCCTGTGCTCAAAACATTAATAACACAAAATGACCAATAGAAGGGGAGACTTCCCTGAAAGTAGATGGCGGAAACAGGGTTGGAAAGTGAGCATGCGCGAAAGAATTGGAGTATCACGGCTTCACCACACTACTTACAACGTCCTAATTCTGAACAAAACTAACACAGAGACAACAAATAGATCAAAGAGAACAACGAAACAAACAAAAGAGAAAGAAAGAAAAAGAACAGAAAAATCCGTGGGTAAACTCTCACGTAGTACTCAGTTTAACGTTGTGGGCACGACGTAATCCAGTCAACAACGGACTATCCATAGTCCTTTACCTGCAGGAATACCATCTCAGCCAGAGCATCAGTAATAACCATATAAGCACAAAGGACGGTCAAGGAAGAAAATAATAAATCATTTAAGCTCAAATCGAACATCATATTCTCCAAAGTAAAATAGATAACTTCAACTCCTACAGCACAATACTTTGGTGAATTAGGATGTTGACATATTATAGAAGCTACCTCGACTTTTGTTATCTCTTCATCCTCCAACTGGTTGAGGAAGATATCGAGTTGTCCATCATCAAAATTGTACTTACTTAATTAACAAGGCGGGCGGGTTTATTGAATTCAGAGAAATTTGAGGGTATATGGTAAGGAATCTTTACTTTAATTCTCAACGATGGAAGAACTTATTCCTTTAGGAGAAAGATGCATAGTATAGAATGAGGGTATTTTTATATAATGCATTATTCAACTATTTGTAACTCTCTTTAATTTTCTCAAGCTAGCCAGTATACATTAGGTTCGGTTTCCTTCAATTTGGACCCTTTATCAAAACACAGAATTTCCATTTGTTTCAAACAATAAAAGTATAATACGAACCTAAAATGTATAAGTGCATGCATACATTCATACCAAGAGTACAAATCATCTTATACACTCAGATCAAGTGTACATACTTGATTTTATATATTTTTGTTAATCGTAATACAAAAAAGAATAATCGTGGATGGTGCCATATTTTCTAGATATACATATATGATATATGCTCATTGAAAATCTGGTCCGTGATTACAGTTTAAAAATAATTTGCATCATGTTATGCTATAATATACACTATAGAATATACATTTGAATATATCTCAATCCTTGCATCTCATGCTAATATATAATTATACTCATAATGACGTGTGCACAGTAACAACATTTGAAAATATAAAATTGTACTTCAAAAAAAGAAAATTGTAAATTGTAAAACATGAAGTAAATTTTATTATGTATAATACTGTAAATTTTATTATTATACATTTAAATTTATGTATAATACTGAAAACAGTAAATTTTAAATTTAATATTGTAAATTGTAAACTGAAAATCTGAATTCCTTCGGATGAATTACTCCAATGCCGATTACAATGCGTGAACGGAAAATAGAATTGATAAAAACTAAAGTCTATAAGAGTAAAAATCTAAAGCTATAGCAAAAAGTGAAGAATACGAGTGCAAAATCGGCTAAAAACGAGATGGAGGCGCCAATGGATGGTCCGAGGTATTTATAGATGATGGACCGAAGCCATAATTCTCGTCAGGTCGCGGCGCCTAGAGGCCGGCCTAGCAATCGCTAGGTCAGTCGCTAGCTGTGATACAGAGACTTTTTGGGAGGAGCTAGCGGCCAGACTAGCGATCGCTAGGGTGGTCGCTAGCCTCAATACAGAGACTTCTTGGGAAGAGCTAGCGGTCAGGCTAGCGACCACTAGGGTGGTCGCTAGCCTCAATACAGAGACTTCTTTGGAGGAGCTAGTGACCGCTAGGGTGGTCGCTAGCCTCCTATTCCTTTTCATCTTTGGTTACTTCTTTGCCTTGTGCATCGATTATCACCTGAAAAGCCTACAAAACACCAAAAAGGAACCTCATGAGCAGTATCTTCTCAAAATGGCTAAAAACATAATATCAACTATATAAACGCACTTAAACTGATCTAAATTCATCATAATATATCATTATTAAACTAGTAAAAATTGCGTTTATCAGCTGGGCCGCACGCTAGGGCACATCCCAACCATATCTGCCATCCCTCGTCGTCTCGCCGAGCGCTGTGTGCGTGTGCACGGTGTGCTTGCGCGGGTAGTGCGTTGAGGCCGCATGGCCCGCGAGCCCCGTCGCCTACCACCTACCGCCCCACGTCGTCGTCTGCCGAGCGTACTCGCGAATCGCGCATCCCATCGTTGGGCATGTCAGCGCGTATCGCACATCGGTGCCTGCGTGCGTGTGCACTGATTTTGTGCTGCATCGTTCGTGCGCCTTGTCGTCCCCCGGCCCAGCTGCTTCCAACTGCACACGTGCTCCGTGATTCGGGTCTACCCGCGTGCTGGAGTGCCGTGCGGTGCTGCTACTGGCGTGTTTGTTGTTTCGCCCGCATGCGGGTGCTGTGTGTGCCGGGTTGCGCGGCGCGTGCTGCTGCCCGCGGACCTCCCGTCGCGCCCTACGATGGGATTTCATCGTGTCGTCTCGTTCTTCGAGTTCTTTGTTTTTACAGATATAATTTATAAAAAATAAATTATAATCTAACTGACGGATTTTCTCGAGGTGAAAAACAATTCCAACAAAAAAAATAAAATACTTGAGTCACGATGAACGATGGATGAACAATTAATTATAGCGCACGTAATAATCAAACCTGAATAAATCCAACAGAGCTAAGATACTGATCTCATGCTCTGATACCAATTGTAGGAAAAACTTATTTTACCCATGCTCCCGATGATCTATCTTGGTTGTTTAATTCATCATACATTGATTATGTTTCTAGCATGCTCCTATATAATTAATTGCAACACATAAGTATTATATCGTGTTTACATGTGAATTTCTGGGATAACATATCAATTGTGGACTCCAGCTCTATTCTTCTGGACTGTATCCCGGATGCCTATTCTCCAATATTGAGTGAAAGCAGTATATGGAGAATACTGTAAAATTTCGCCTCTTATGAAAGACTTGTGATTTTCGAAAATCATTATGTGGCATAGGAAAATCTGATTTTCTCTCTTCTTATATTTATAATGCATTCCCTAAAATCTTATTTAGATAGGATTCTTGCATATCTAATAAGTACAATAATTATCTTCAATCTCTGACGATAATTCATATCTAGAATAATTATCTCTTGGTATCTAATATTATCAGATAATATTTATCTAGATATAGGAGATGTATTAAAAAAATACATAAATCAGAATAGAGTCCTAGTGGGACTCTCAATGGAGAGGGACGAAATTAAGCAGCTTTAGGCCTTGATGGACTAGTCTATGGATCAAATGCAAGAAATAAAGATGGACCTAAAATGAATTAATTATCATATATTTAGCAAGAACATAAATTAATTCATAAATATTTATTTATTCCACTAGAGAACAAATGCTGACTTACCTATTTATTACCAAAATTGAGTTGGGTTTACACATGGACTTACGAATCCCCGTATTTAAGATATCGCATGTCCATTAATTATTTATAGCACTCTGACTGTTTAAAATAATAATCTCTTTAATTGCTTAAGTAGTATCACTCCAACTTTATTATTGTACTTGAGCTAACTCAACCTGCAAGGTTAGTACAATAAACATTTTGAGCTCCTTAAGGGGACGTCATCATTCTAAACGAACACGGTGACTCGATACAGGTAACTAGCATGACATACAAGCACTGTCACCACCCAAGATGCGAAGAATATTGATTTATCTCATGTAACCCTCACTCATAACAAGCCAAAGTGATGGTCAGTAATATATACCCACCTAAAACCTTATCCGGGTTTAGATCAACGTAAAGCCACCGAGATCTAGGTTCTTAACGATGGTTAGATAGAAGAACACATCTCATTGTGATCCATGACTACTTCAAGACGTACCAGTATAGACAAGCAGTCAAGTCAAGTTACTTCTTATCTATATTGTAGCTTATACCGACAACTCGTCCTCAAGTTATCTCAGTTGTGATAATTTTTTATATCTCAACTAGCTTAATCAATCATACAGACTTCTGTGATCTTCTACATACTATATGATATAACTTTTGTATTAGATAATGAGACAACTGTAGGGAAAACATATGTTAACCCTCGCCCCGAGGATCCATCTTGGGTGTTTAATTCACCATACATTGATTATAAACCTAGCATGCGTCTATATAATTAAATCGCAACACGTTGGGGTTTTCACGTGTTTACCTTTGGATCTGAAGAGGTCGATGGAACGAGATGAGCGGATCGAGCGGATCGGACTCGTGCTTTGACCTTCCGGATCTGTATCCCGATTGCCCAATCTCCAACGTCGGTGAGGACGATCTATGGAGAATGCTTGAAAAATCACCCAATGCTCTCTATCAATTTTGAAAATCCTCACTAATCACTATAGTGATTCTCGAAATTTTCTCACAATGGTCGAAAATATGGTGGTCAATTATGAAGCATTAACCAGACTTTATCTCATACCTTATATTTATAATGCACTACCTTAATCCCATATGGAAATTACCATAATCCTATATGGAAATTACCATAATCCTATATGGAATATTACCATAATCTTACTCTCGGATTATTTCCATACTCTCGGGATTATTACCATAATCATATATGGAAAGGATCTATGCATATACCATAAATATAATTATATCCTTATGGATAAAGAGAATAAAATCTTGCCATAGAGAGCTACTAGGGCGCCGATTTTCTTGAGCTACGGGCTGAATGGGCCAGCCAGGATCAAATGCAAGGAATAAAGATGGGCCTCAAATAAATTAATTATCTTATGTTCATTGAAAACATAAATTAATTTATAAACATTCGATCATGCCACTAGAGAAAGAATGTTGACTTACCCTTTATTACCGAAGTTGAGTCGGGCTTGCACTTAGACATTACGAATCCCGTATTTAAGATATCGAGCGTCCATTAATCATTTCTAGCAATCATTGCTTAAAGCGATTAATAACTTCATTTCCTTAAGTAGTACCACTCGACCTTATTATTGTACTTGAGCTAACTCAACTGCGGGGTTTAGTACAATAAACCTTTGAGCTCCTTAAGGGGCGTCATCATCCTAAACGGATACGGTGACTCGTCTGAGATAACTAGCGTGACATTCAAGATCGCCACCACCCAAGATGCGGAGAATCTTGGGTTAGAACATATAACCCTCACTCATAACAAGTCAAAGTGATGGTCACAACTCATACTCACCTAATACCTTATCGAGGTTTAGATCATCGTAAGTCACCGAGATCTTGGTTCTTCACGACGGTCAGAAAGAAGAACACATCTCACTGTGATCCTTCAATACGTCAGAGACGTACCAGCATAGACAAGCAACTAAGTCAAGTCACTTCTTATCTATACTGCAGCCTAAACCGACAACTCGTCCTTAAGTCGTCTCAGCTGTGAAACTTTTTATATCTCATTAAGCTTGACCAATCATACAGACTTCTGTGATCTTCTACACACTGTATGATCTAACTTATATGAGATAAGGGACACGATATATGCAATCAAGTATTCAAATCAGATAGGAGATTGTAATAGTGGTAACAGGAAACATTGTATACAAGCTCAACCAAACTGCTTTCAGTATACAAATCCAACAATCTCCCACTTATACTAAAGCAAACTTTTAGTATACAATGTGTCTTTCTACTAGCTATTACAAACAACCATCACTTTGCTTCTCCCACTTATACAAAGTTTCATTTCTAAGTGGGTGCCATCAGCGCAATCCAAGTCCTCTAACGTGTCCATCGTAGACTTTTTGCGGCGAGCTCTTCGTGAATGGATCCGCTAGATTTTCGTCGTATCAATCTTTTCAATCAACCGTCACCTCGTCTAACGATTTCTCGTATGACATGGTACTTTCTCTATGTGTTTTGTCGCCTTGTGGGTCCGTGGTTCCTTCGAGTTTGCCACATCGCACGAGTTATCACGATGAAACTATGATACTCTTGGGCAAACCAGTACCACACCTAGATCCATGAGGTAGTTCTTGAACCATCTGACCTCCTTAGAAGCCTCCGAAGCGGCTACATATTCGGCTTCCATGGTAGAGTCCGCAATGCATCATTGCTTTGCACTCCGCCAGATCGGCTCCACCTCCCAAGGTAAACACATAGCCCGAGGTTGACTTTTTCTCATCACGGTCGACTTGGAAATCCAGTCAGATAACCCAAAGGCATTAGACTATCTCGCATGGTAAACTAGCCTATAATCTCGAGTCCTTTTCGGTGCTTGAGTATATGCTTTCTTCGCGATCCAATGAGCTTGTCCAGGTTAGGCGATATCTAGCTACTATGCTACCGCATAGCGAGATATCGGGTCTCGTGCATAGCATTGCGTACATGAGACTTCCTACGGCGAGCGTGCAGGAACTTGTCTCATTTCCTCTATCTCCTTTGCGGTCATAGGTGATTGCGTTTTAGATAAAGGAACGCCATATGCGAAGGTAGCAATCCTTTCTTGGCGGTTTGCATACTAAAGCGAGTAATCACGATATCGATGTAAGGCGCTGAGATAAGCTCAACATTTTCTTCTTGCGATCTCGGTAAACCTTGATCCCAAGAATGTACGCCGCATCTCCTAAGTCTTTCATTTGAAACGATCGGATAGCAAACTCTTTACGTCTGATAACAGCTTCACGTTGTTGCCAACTAGAAGGATGTCATCTACATAAAGTGCAAGAAATACCACATCACCGTTGACATCTAACCGATACACACAACTCTCGCTAGGCAACTGGGTAAATCCATAGGACTTTACTACCTCGTCAAAGCGTAAGTTCCATGATCGGGAGGCCTGCTTAAGTCCATAAATGGACTTAGCTTCCATACTAGATGCTCTTCACCCTTTACCACATAACCTTCGAGTTCTTTGCATATAGATGTCTTTACCTTCCTCAAGGTAACCGTTTAGAGCGGTTTTAACATCCATTTGCCAAACCTCTAGGTTCAAGTGGGCTGCTATGGCTAGAAGAATTACGATGGACTTGAGCATTGCTACAGGCGAAAGGTCTCGTCGAAATCGATGCCCTCAATGAGTGTACCCTTTAGCCACAAGCACGGCTTTAAAAGCGAAACCTCTCCATCGGAATCTCTCTTCCTCTTGTATATCCACTTACTACCTATGGCTTCCTTGCCATCCGGTAGAGTGTCTTTCATATCATCCATAGCGTTATGGACTCCATTTCTAAGTCCATAGCGGTGTGCCATGATCTTGCATCAATATCTTGTATCGCCTCCTTGTATGTCCATGGGTCGATTATTGCATGTTCGTCTGCTGGGACTAAATCCGAAGATTCACCCACGAACATAAATCGCTCGGGTTGATGAACAACCCTCCCACTACGACGAGGTTCTACAGGCACAATGGCAACGGTGGGTGCAGATACTTGTGGTTCTCTAACTTGCACAACTTGCTGTGTAGGTACCACTTGTACGGTCGGTATCTCGAGTGGAACTCGACCCACTTCAATTTCTTGAAGTATCTGGTGTCGATCCCTCCCACTAGACTCGACATCTCGTACCTTTGGCCTATTCGGTGGTGGAATACGATCATCTTCTAATTCTTGAAGAATGATTTCAACTTTGGACTTATGATTTTCATATAATCCTCTTCTAAGAATCGGGCATTAGTCTAATAATGACCTTCGATCCTTAGGACTATAGAATAAACCACCTTCGTTCCTCTAGGATAGCCATAAACGACCTTGCGTCGGATCTAGCCTCCAACTTGTCGCCCTTTTGTTCAAAGACATGTGCCGGATCGCCCATATCCTTATGTGGCTTAAACGGGCTTCGCCCAAACCACAACTCGAAGGGGTCTTTTCGATGACTTGGGCGGTACTAGATTTAGCAAGTATGCCGTCTCTAAGGCATATCCCGAACGAAATAAGCGATGTAGCATAACTCATCATAGATCTAACCATTTCCAAAAGAGTCCTATTTCTTCGTTCGACACACCACTTTCTTTGTGGTGTGCCCGTTGAATCTTGTTGGGATGTAATCCCACACTTCACTAGATAGTCCATAAACTACGTTCTTGAGGTATTCGCCACCGCGATCGATCGAGCCTTGATGACTTGATACTTTACCTAGCCGTCTCCACTTCCGCCTTAAACTCTTTAAATTTCTCAAAGCATTCGGACTTGCGGTGAGCGGTATACGTATCCGTACCTTAGTGTCGTCGATGAAAGTGACAAAATACTCGTACCCTCCACGAGCTTGTGTGGACATTGGTCCACACAGTCGAATGGACTAACTCCAACATTTCTTTGGCTCTATAACCCTTCGCTTTGAAGGTGCGGTCGACATCTTACCTTCTATACAGATTCGCAGATCGGGAACGAGTAACCGTGAGATTACCTAACGCTCCATTCTTAGCCGGTCTTTGGATCCTATTTAGATTGATGTGACCTAATCTAAGATGCCAGAGAAAAGTAGAGTCGTCTTCTAAGAAAACTTTCTCTTTTAGGGTTTGATGAAGATGCAACATAGTTATAGGTATTATGTTTTGCGAAATAGTATAAAGCGAATTATATAAGGTGCCAACACAAATAACCGTCATTTCTTATGATAGAAACACCACTATCAAAAATAACGAATATCCATGAGTAAATAATTTGAAACAGAAACAAGGTTCATGAAAATCCGGCACATATAAAACGTCTTTCAAAACTAAAGCTGTTGTCCCAAAACATAAAAACATCTCCAACCGCATGACTTGACTTTCGCGCGTTGCCCATGGAGATCGTTATCTCGCCATTAAACAGCTCCCTTGTCCGCGGAACCCACGCAGGTGTAACAAACATGATCGATTGCGCCAGATCTACTACCCAAGAATGGGTAGAACAAGTCGCTAAACATGTTTCCGTTACTAAAGCAAGCAGCGTACCTTAAGCCTTGAGCATAGGGCACTTGGCCTTCCAATGCCCGATCTTACCGCACTCAAGCACTTGCCTTCTCCTTTGGCTTCTTCAAGCCTCGGTGGCAACCATGTTCTTGCTCCCATTACTCCCACTATTTCCTTGCCTCTACCACCTTTGGTACCCTTTTCTATTTCCATTTTGCGATGAAAATTTTGGGCCCTTAGATGTGCTAGCAAGAGCATGTGCTCCTTTTCCCATAACTCCTTTCGCAGCAACGAGATCATTAAGCAACCGACTAAGTGTAAACTCGGTCTTGCTCATGATCGCATTCACTCGAAAGTTCTCAAAAGACTTGGGCGGTGTATTGAGGATGATATCGACCTTGGCTCGCCGTCAATACCTCCTCCCAACCGATCAAGACTATCCATGAGATGAGTCGTGTGGAGACATGTTCATGGACCGAACTTCCTTCTTCCATCTTACACGCCAAGATTTCTCTCATTGTGTGGAAGCGGATCGTCGATCCGATCGCCCAAACTTACTCTCGAGACTTGACCAAATATCGATCGCGTCTACCATCGATCGATGTTTGCACTGCAAGCCTTTGGACATAGTAGTCATCATATAACATTTAGCCATATTGTTTGACTTATTCCAAAGTCTGCTTGACTCTCGTTGCTCATTAGTCGATGCATCAGTAAGGGCATCGGGTTTAGGAGTAGTGAGAACAAACATGTGTTCTTCAAATGATAAGAACATATTCCATGTTTCGTTTCCACTCGATAAAATTTGGACGGATAACGGTTTTGTGCGAGCATATTGATAATCGGCGTAAGAGACATATCTGAAGCGATAATGTAAAACACATAAGCATACGATCGCAAATAATTCGTAACAATAATATTGTAACCTTTTGATAAAACAATATTAATTGAAACCTCCAATCGCCCAAGGAATCCCACATACGAGCCACGCGTGTGGGCGTTTACACATGAACCCCCGACTGCGGACTAAAATATACCTTTTAGTCGTTTAATTTCAATCCATGTCAACTTATCCTTATGACAAATGAAATTAACGATTGAACCTTACTAGACCACATCACTATCGCAAGAAGGACTTGGCGGGAAGTTGTACTTGAGGTGATGTCTAAGCATTGACCACAATTTTAACGAAAAAATGAATTCTTAGAATTGGTATACTCACTCGGACCATACCGCCTTCAATTCAAATTCTTTTGTTATCTCATTTTATATCTATCTCTAGAGAACTTATGAAAATCGCACATGCAAGCCACGCGCGTGTGGGCGTTTACACATGAAGCTCCCACTTCTCAATAGATTTAAAATGTTTTATTTAGAAATCTCATCTAACAAACTTATGATAAGCAGTGCAAGCAAGCCACGCGTGTGGGCGTTTACTCACGGTCGTCTCACTTTGTTTAGAGATCAAAAGTGGAGGTCTTGACATTTTAATTTGAAAAATTAATTTGTCGGGTTGCTTGCTTAGTCTTTTTATTCAAAGGTTTGTCCATGCGGATCACGTAATCTAGCATGCTTTTCTATAGAACTCGACATGTAAAACATGCTCGCAGAATTCTAAAAATGCTTGATAAACGCGATAAACCTAGCATGCTTACTATGCGCATCCAATTACGTAAAACACTTAAAGGTTTGTCAACGTAATATAAACATACATAGCATGCTACTGCATTATTTAAACATCCACGACATGCATATGAACGATAAAAATAAAATAAAACGTTCATCGCGGCCCAATCGTGAAACCTGCACATTTAAATCTAATCTATTACATAGATTTACAAAGTACGAAATAAACTTGAAAGGGCCTCGCGTGCACCGGCACGCGGACGGAAAATTTTTGGATTGGACCGGATTCAACAATAGGCCTCGGCGGGGCACGGATCGGAAAATTTGGTCGGCTGAAAACGGTCCGCCGGTCGGCTGTCTGCGGCGCCCGGCCTGCGTCGCCCGCCGCAAAGCCCACCGCCCGCGTGTTCGCCGGGCTACCTCCGCGATCGCTAATGCGATCGCGACCCATCGAGCACGCGCGCGCCCACGCCCAAGCGCCGAGCGTTTGCCGAGACGTCGTCGCCCGGTGCCATACCGCGATCGCGAACGCTTTCGCCAAGCGCGGGTTTCGCGCAGCGACAGCGCCCGTCGCCCGCTAGCTCGCACGGCCGCGCAGCCTCGCGGGTAATCCTCGCGACCGCGAGCTCGCTCGCTAGGCGCCAGGGATCTCGCGCGAGAACGCGCGCCCCGTCGCCCGCAGCCCTCGCGATCGCCCTCGCGACCGCGAGGCTCGCTCGCGAGAAACCACCCAGATGACAGCCGAGAGACCTGTTTTTCCCGTCGTTTCGTTCTTCGTTCTTTCGTCTTCGTTCTTCTTTTACAGATAAGATTTACATAATAAAATCTAATCTAACCACGGATTTTCTCGTGGTGTAAAAACAAAAACCAACAAAAACAATAAACGAGCCACGATGAACGACAGATCCACAATTATTAAAACGCACGTAATAATCAAACGTGAATTAATCCAACAGAGCCAAGATTCTGATCCCAGGCTCTGATACCAATTGTAGGGAAAACATATGTTAACCCTCGCCCCGAGGATCCATCTTGGGTGTTTAATTCACCATACATTGATTATAAACCTAGCATGCGTCTATATAATTAAATCGCAACACGTTGGGGTTTTCACGTGTTTACCTTTGGATCTGAAGAGGTCGATGGAACGAGATGAGCGGATCGAGCGGATCGGACTCGTGCTTTGACCTTCCGGACCGTATCCCGATTGCCCAATCTCCAACGCGTCGGTGAGGACGATCTATGGAGAATGCTTGGAAAATCACCCAATGCTTTCTATCAATTTTCGAAAAATCCTCACTAATCACTATAGTGATTCTCAAATTTTCTCACAATGGTCGAAAATATGGTGGTCAATTATGAAGCATTAACTCAGACTTTATCTCATACCTTATATTTATAATGCACTACCTTAATCCCATATGGAAATTACCATAATCCTATATGGAAATTACCATAATCCTATATGGAATATTACCATAATCTTAGGATTATTTCCATACTCTCGTGATTATTTCCATACTCGTGATTATTACCATAATCTTATATGGAAAGGATCTATGCATATACCATAAATATAATTATATCCTTATGGATAAAGAGAATAAAATCTTGCCATAGAGAGCTACTAGGGCGCCGATTTTCTTGAGCTACGGCCTGAATGGGCCACCCAGGATCAAATGCAAGGAATAAAGATGGGCCTCAAATAAATTAATTATCTTATGTTCACCCGAACATAAATTAATTTATAAACATTCGATCATGCCACTAGAGAAAGAATGTTGACTTACCCTTTATTACCGTTGAGTCGGGCTTGCACTTAGACATTACTGAATCCCGTATTTAAGATATCGAGCGTCCATTAATCATTTCTAGCAATCATTGCTTAAAGCGATTAATAACTTCATTTCCTTAAGTAGTACCACTCAACCTTATTATTGTACTTGAGCTAACTCAACCTGCAGAGTTTAGTACAATAAACATTTTGAGCTCCTTAAGGGGACGTCATCATCCTAAACGGATACGGTGACTCGATACAGATAACTAGCGTGACATACAAGCACTGCCACCACCCAAGATGTGGAGAATCTTGGGGTAGAACATATAACCCTCACTCATAACAAGTCAAAGTGATGGTGAGCAACTCATACTCACCTAATACCTTATCGAGGTTTAGATCATCGTAAGTCACCGAGATCTTGGTTCTTCACGACGGTCAGAAAGAAGAACACATCTCACTGTGATCCTTCAATACGTCAGAGACGTACCAGCATAGACAAGCAACTAAGTCAAGTCACTTTATCTATACTGCAGCCTAAACCGACAACTCGTCCTTAAGTCGTCTCACCAGAAACTTTTATATCTCATTAAGCTTGACCAATCATACGGACTTACGTGATCTTCTACACACCGTATGATCTAACTTATATGAGATAAGGGACACGGATATATGCAATCAAGTATTCAAATCAGATAGGAGATTGTAATAGTGGTAACAGGAAACATTGTATACAAGCTCAACCAAACTGCTTTCAGTATACAAATCCAACAACAACATATGCAATCAAGTAAACAATTCAGATAGGAGATTGTAATAGTGGTAACAGAAAACATTATATCAAACTCAATCATTCTTCTTTAAATATACAAATCCAACACTATGTTATATGCAACTACACTCATACACTTCCGGTGTGCTAATAGTGAACAATGTTAACATGCAACACTTAAATGAATAGTAAGAGCACATTTGAGTTCTAGACAAGAGGGTTAGATAATAGTCCTGGCTCTCAGATCTACTCTGAAGAGCTGAATGAATAGACTCTATTCTTTGACATCTAAGCTCAGATGTGCTATTGTAACTGTAGGATTTCTATCATAGTCCTTACTGGGGGGGGGTTGGCTAAGATTATTTTAGAGAGCTTATGAGCTCCAAGAGCTTATAAGATGTTTCAAGAGCTTATAAGAGCTAATGTCTCAAGTGCTTATAAGTTGTTAAAGTGTTTGGATAATTGATCTTATAAGCTAGAGAAAGAATCGTGAGTTAGAGAGAGAAAATCATAGTTAGAGAGATAAAATTGACGATATGTGAAGTTGATAGTTTATGTGTAGGAAATAACGAAATATAATAATGCTATTTTTAGTAAATTCATGGTTGCTTATAAGTTTATGAAAAAATAAGTTAGGGTTGGCCAACTTATTTTTAGGGGAGTTTATAAGCCGTTGGAGCTTATTTTCACAGTTTATAAGCTGTTTAGGAGTTTATTTTGCCAAACACTTTGCAATAACTTATAAGCTCTTAAACAACTTATAAGCTGTTTTAAAGAGCTTATAAGCTCAGCCAAACACTCTCTAGATCTTACTGGTCCCTTATCGTGTGCTTTGATATTTTTTTGAGCGGGTGATTGAATCTCAATCGAAGTCTTCTGACTATATTATTGGTTATAGAAATTTTTGCACTCGTACCTCGAGAGATTTCCTCGAAACTCCTCATTCTTAATCAGATATAAACCCACTTTGAAATTTTTATCAAGATTACGAACATAAATAGCTTTCGTATTTGGAAATTCTAAGTCAGAGAAATGGTTCTTGATACGATCAAAACTCATTTTGCTCACTTTATCAGTATCCACATCCTAGCAATCTTAAACCTTACTTCACTATTTATTTTCCAAACTCCATTAAAATTAAAGTAAAATTATGTATTCTTGGACATGTCGTAACGAACACAAAACAAAAATCATGCTTCTTTCAAAAATCCAAAATTCTATATAACAACATTTGACTATCTACTTTAATTATTACTACGCTTTGATTGGCGACACCATCTTCAGCCATTGCATATCAAGAATCGTCTTCAATCGCAAGAAAATTTTGGAGAGAAAAAAAGCTTAGGTTTTAGAGTTTGGTAGGTGTCTGTGATGGGATATGGCCCAACCGCTCGGTGCCCACCGGCGAGGCCCAAGCAGTGGGCCCGACTTAATAACCCAGCGGTTAAGCGAAAGGCCCACCTCTAAACCCTAATCAAGACTTTGTCAAAGGCGCCACCCTACATGGGCGAGGATCCCTACATGGGCGGGATCCCTACATGCGAGGCGAAGAGTCCCTACATGGAAGGGAATCAGATCCCGCCAATCAAGGGATTGGGCACGTCTTTAGGGGTCCTCAGATATGTATAAATAGGGGTTAGATCGACGGTAAAAGGGTTAGCAACTTGTTGAATACTAGAGCTTTTTAGATACACTCACTGTAATCTGATTATAGTAAAAGTATTGAGGACCATCACCTCCGTGGACGTAGATCTCATTCTGATCGAACCACGTAAAAACTCTCGTGTTCTCTACTGCTTTACATAAATCTTGTCTATTTACATATACTAGATTTATCATTGGCGCCGTCTGTGGGAACCTCACCAACAAAAAGCTTCGTTTTTCTACAATTTAATGGTAAGAACACGTGCAAACGCTAGCACCGTCAGCGGTGCTGGCAACAACCGCGCAGATTGTTGGGAAAAACTATGTTTAGCCCTCTCCCGAGGATCTATCTAGGATGTTTAATTCACCATACATTGATTATATACCTAGCATGCACCTATATAATTAATTGCAACACGTTGGGGTTTTCTCGTGTTTACCTTTGAATCTGTCGAGGCGGAATGGATCGAGACTCGTGCTTTGACCTTCTGGACTGTATCCCGGTTGCCCAATCTCCAACGTCGAGTGAGGACGATCTATGGAGAATGCTTCGGAAAATCACCCTCAAGCTCTCAAGAATTTTCGAAAATCTCTCAAAGGATGAACCCTCAAATTCTCGAAAATAATGATGATGATTATTAATCATTGACCTAGATTTAATCTCTTACCTCATATTTATAATGCATTACCATAATCCTATATGGAAATTACCATAATCCCATATGGATATTACCATAATCCTATATGGAAATTACCATAATCCCATATGGAAATTACCATAATCCTTTATGGAAATTACCATAATCCCATATGGAAATTACCATAAACCTTTATGGAAAGGATTATTACCATAATCTTATATGGAAAGGATCTATGCATATCCCATAAATATAATAATATCCTTATAGGATAAAGAGAATCAAATCCTTGCCTTGTAGAGCATAGGGCGCGATTTTGCCTAGCTTACAGGGCTGGATGGGCGACCAGGGATCAAATGCAAGGAATAAAGATGGGCCTCAAATAAATTAATTATCTTATGTTCAAATTTGCAACATAAATTAATTTATAAACATTTATTCATGCCACTAGAGAATAAATGTTGACTTACCCTTTATTACCGAAGTTGAGTCGGGCTTGAACTTAGACATTACGAATCCCGTATTTAAGATATCGAGCGTCCATTAATTATTTATAGCATTACATTGCTTAAAATAATTAATATCTTTAATTCCTTAAGTAGTACCACTCGACCTTATTATTGTACTTGAGCTAACTCAACTGCGGGGTTTAGTACAATAAACCTTTGAGCTCCTTAAGGGGCGTCATCATCATAAACGGATACGGTGACTCGATACGAGATAACTAGCATGACATACAAGCACCGCCACCACCCAAGATCACGGAGAATATTGGGTTAGAACATATAACCATCACCCATAACAAGTCAAAGTGATGGTCAAGAACTCATACACATCTAATACCTTATCGAGGTTTAGATCATCGTAAGTCACCGAGATCTTGGTTCTTCACGATGGTCGACAGAAGAACTCATCTCACCGTGATCCTTCAATACGTCGAGACGTACCGGCAGATAGACAAGCAACCAAGTCAAGTCACTTCTTATCTATACAAGCAGCCTATACCGACAACTCGTCCTCAAGTTGTCTCACCAGAAACTTTTATATCTCATTAAGCTCGACCAATCATACGGACTTACGTGATCTTCTACACACTTGTATGATCTAACTTATATATGAGATAAGGGGACACAGATATATGCAATCAAGTATTCAATTCGGATAGGAGATTGTAATAGTGGTAACGAGAAACATTATATACAAGCACAACCAAAATTGCTTTCAAGATACAAATCCAACAATCTCCCACTTATACTAAAGCAAACTTTTAGTATACAATGTGTCTCTACTAGCTATTACAAACAAAACCATCACTTTGCTTCTCCCACTTATACAAAAGTTTCCTTTCTAAGTGGGTGCCATCAAGCGCAATTAAGTCCTCTAACGTCCCGACGTAGACTTATTGCGGCGGACTTTAGAGGATGGATCCGCTGGGTTATCCGTCGTATCAATCTTTGATTCAAGACGTCCCATCGTCTAACGATTTCTCGTATGACATGGTACTTTCTCTATATGTTTGGTTGCTTAGTGGATCCGTGGTTCCTTCGAGTTTGCACGAGTTATCATAGTAAACTATGATACTCTTGGGCAAACCAGTACCACACCTAGATCCATGAGGTAGTTCATGAACCATCTGCCTCCTTAGCGACCTCCAGCGGCTACATATTGAAGCTTCCATGGTAGAGTCCGCAATGCATCAACGCTTTGCACTCCGCCAGATACGGCTCCACCTCCCAAGATAAACACATAGTCCGAGGTAGACTTATTCTTATCACGGTCGACTTGAAATCCAGTCCGAATAACCCAAAGGCATTAGACTATCTCGCATAGTAAATTAGCCTATAATCTCATGTCTTTTCGGTGCTTGAGTATATGCTTTCATCGCAATCAATGAGCTTGTCCGAGGTTAGATCGATATCTAGCTACTATGCTACCGCATAGCGATATGGGGCCTCGTACACAAGATTGCATACATGAGACTTCCTACGACGGGCGTGGGAACTTATCTCATTTCCTCTATCTCATTTGCAGTCATAGGTGACTGCTCCTTAGGTAAAGGAACGCCATGTCTGAAAGGTAGCAATCCTTTCTAGGCGGTCTGCATACTCAAACGAGTAATCCCAGTATCAATGTAAGACGCCTAAGATAAGCTCAACATTTTCCTCTTGCGATCTCGGTAAACCTTGATCCCAAGAATGTACGCTGCATCTCCTAAGTCTTTCATTTGAAACTGATCGGATAACCAAATCTTTACGTCTGATAACAACTTCACATTGTTGCCAAATAGAAGAATGTCATCTACCTAAAGTGCAAGAAATACCACATTACCGTTGACATCTAAACGATACACACAACTCTCGCTGAGCTACTGTGGTAAATCCATGGGACTTTACCACCTCGTCAAAGCGTAAGTTCCATGATCGGGAGGCTCACTTAAGTCCATAAATGGACTTCTTAAGCTTCCATACTAGATGTTCTTCACCCTTTACCACATAACCTTCTGTTCTTTGCATATAGATGTCTCTACATTCCTCAAGGTAACCTTTAGAAAAGCGGTTTTAACATCCATTTGCCAAACCTCTAGGTTCAGTGGCTCTGCTATGGCGGAAGAATTCGATGGACTTGAGCATTTCTCAGTGAAAAGGTCTCATCGAAATCGATGCCCTCAATTTGAGTGTACCCTTTCGCTACAAGCTCGGCTTTAAAAGCGAAACCTCTCTCGATCTCTCTCTTCCTTTTGATATCCATTTATCGCCTACGGCTTCCTTGCCATCCGGTAGAGGTGTCTTTCATATACATCCATAGCCGTTATGGACTCCATTTCTAAGTCCATAGCGGTGTGCCATGATCTTGCATCAATGTCTTGATCGCCTCCTTGTATGTCCATGGGTCGATTATTGCTGTTCGCTTCTCGACTAAATCAAGATTCTCCCACGAACATAAATCGCTCGGGTTGACGAACAACCCTCCCACTACGACGAGGTTCTACATGCACTATGGCAACGGTGGGTGCGTAAACTTGTGGTTCTCTATCTTGCACAACTTGTCGGGTAAGTACCACTTATGCGGTCGGTATCTCTAGTGGAACTCGACCCACTTCAATTTCTTGAAGTATCCGTGTCGATCCTCCCACTAGACTCGACATCTCGCACCTTTGGCCTGTCGGTGGCGGAATACGATCATCTTCTAATTCTTGAAGAATGATTTCAACTTTGGACTTATGATTCTTCATATAATCCTCTTCTAAGAATCGGGCATTAGTACTAATAATGACCTTCCGATCCTTAGACTATAGAATAAACCACCTTTCGCTCCTCTAGGATATCCAATAAACGACGCTTGCGTCGGATCTAGCCTCCAACTTATCGCCCTTCTTGTTCAAGACGTGTCGGATCGCCCCATATCCTTATGTGGCTTAAACCGGGCTTACCAAACCACAACTCGAAAGGGTCTTTTCGACCGACTTGGACGGTACTAGATTTAGCAAGTATGCCGCCGCTTTCTAAGGCATACCCCGAACGAAATAAGCAATGTTGCATAACTCATCATTGATCTAACCATTTCCAAAAGAGTCCTATTTCTTCGCCCGACACACCATTTTTTGTGGTGTGCCGGTGAAGTCTTACCGGGAGGTAATCCCATACTTCACTAGATAGTCCATGAACTCGTTATCGAGGTATTCGCCACCGCGATCGGACCGCATGATGACTTGATACTCTTACCAAGCTTCGCTCCACTTCCGCCTTAAACTCTTTGAATTTCTCAAAGCATTCGGACTTGCGGTGAAGCGGTATACGATCCGCACCTTGAGTAATCGCCAATGAAAGTGACAAAATACTGCACCTCCACGAGCTTGTGTGGACATCGGTCCACACAGTCGAATGGACTAACTCTAACATTTCTTTGGCTCTATAACCCTTCGCATTGAAGGGTCCGGTCGACATCTTACATTCTATACGTGATTCGCAGATCGGAATGGAGAATCGTGAGATTATCCAACGCCTATTCTTAGCCGCCTTTGGATCCTATTTAGATTGATGTGACCTAATCTAAGATGCCGAGAAATGTGGTGTCATCTTCTAAGAAAACTTTCTTTCTAGGGTTTGAAGAAGATGCAACATAGTTATAGGTATTATGTTTTGCGAAATAGATAAAGCTTAATTATATAAGTGCCAACATAGATAACTTCGTCATTTCTTATGATAGAAACACCACTATCAAAAATAACGTAATATCCATGAGTAAATAGTTTCAAATAGAAACAAGGTTCACCGAAAATCCGCTCATATAAAGCGCCTTTTAAAACTAAAACAGCTCTCAAAACATAAAGTAACATCTCCGACCGCAACGGCCTCGACTTTCGCGCGTTGCCCATGGAGATCGTTATCTCGCCATTACTCGCCTCCTTGTCCGCAGAACTCCCGCAGGTGTAACAAACATGATCAATCGCACTGTGTCTACTACCCAAGAATGGGTAGAAAAAGTCGCTAAACATGTTTCACATTAAAAGCAAATGGCGTACTGTGAGCCTCGAGCTTGGGGCTCTTAGCCTTCCAATGCCCGGCCTCACCGCACTTGAAGCATTTGCCTTCTCCTTTGGCTTTTCAAACCGGTAGAGCCCTTTGACATTACTCTCACTCTTTTCTTTAGCCTTAGCATCTCTTGAATTCCACTTTTCTTTTCATCTTCGATAAAGCGGTGGTTTTCTTTGAGGTGCGATTAAAGATCAGTGCACCTTGCCCATTTTATGCTCTTCCGTTACTAGATCCTCTTGCAATGAATCTAGAGTATAACTCTTATCATAAAGGATCGCTTTATAACTAAGTCATCAAAAGACTTGGGCAAAGTGTTGAGGATCATATCGATCGTCGTAAATATATCCTCCAACCAATTCGAGCTCTCCAAGAGATTAATCATTTGCTTACATGGTTATGCACCAATCGTTTTCCTTCATTGAACTTGACATTATTGATTTTGTCAAATTATGACAAGCGATTACGTCCGACTCTCATACAATTTCATAAGACTTAGCCATATCGTGGTCGCATCTTCCATCTCTTGATGCCGGAGTTGCGGGACTCACACATGGTGACCAAAAGAAGCACTGGCCATTCTATTTGATTTGTCCCATTTCTCGTGCTCCTTGCGCTCCTCATCGAGATGAATTATCTAGAGGCTTGGGACGGGGTGTAGTGAGTACAAATAGATTTTCTTCCGCATGAAGAACATTCTCAATGTTTCGCTTCCACTCGATAAAATTTGACCCGGATAAGGGATTTTGTGAGAGCATATTGATAATCGGTGTAAGAGACATATCTCAAACGATAATGTAAACACATAAGCATACGATCGCACATAATTCGTAACAATAATTTTGTAACCTTTTGATAAAACAATATTAATCAAACCTCCAATCGCCCAATGAATCCCACATGCAAGCCACGCGTGTGGGCGCCACATGAACCCCTCGACTGCACTAAAATATACATTTTAGTCGCTTAATTTCAATCCATGTCAACTTATCCTTATGACAAATGAAATTAACGATTGGACCTTTCTGACCACATCACTATCGCAAGAAGGGACTTCACGGGAAGTTGTACTTGAGGTGATGTCTAAGCAATGACCACAATTTTAACAAATAGAAATGAATTCTTAGAATTGGCATACTCACTCGGACCATACCGCTTCCAATTCAAATTCTTTTGTTATCTCATTTTATATCTATCTCTAGAGAACTTATGAAAATCGCACATGCAAGCCACGCGTGTGGGCGCCACACATGAAACTCCCACTTCTCAATAGATTTAAAATATTTTATTTAGAAATCTCATCTAACAAACTTATGATAAACAAAGGCAAGCAAGCCACGCGTGTGGGCGCCACTCACGGTCGCGTATCACTTTGTTTAGAGATCAAAAGTGGAGGTCTTGACATTTTAATTTTAAAATTAATTTGTCGGGTTGCTTGCTTAGTCTTTTTGTTCAAAAGGTTTGTCCATGCAGATCACATAATCCTAGCATGCTTTTCTATAGAACTCAACATGTAAAACATGCTCATGAAATTATAAAATATGCTTGAAAACGCGATAAACCTAGCATGCTTACTATGCGCACCCAATTACGAAAACACTTAAAGGTTTGTCAACGTAATTTAAACATACATAGCATGCTACTGCATAATTTAAACATCCACGACATGCAATGAACGATAACAATAAAATAAAACGCTCATCGTGGCCCACTCGTGGAATCGCACTTTCCGCCTAATCTATTACATAGAATTGCAAAGTATGGATCTTTATAATCTTCAAAACGGCCTCGCGTGCACGGGCACGGACCGGACTCGTCAAAACAGATTCGGCCGAAAACGGATGCGGGCTCGGCCCCATCACACGGCGCGTCGCTGAAGCCGCCGTGCACGCCTATGCGTGCCGCCGCCCGCACGCCGTGCGACCGTTTTCCGCTGCCTCGATCTGGCTGCTTTCGTCTTCGTTTTACTTTTACAGATAAGATTTACAGAAAAATAAATCTAATCTAACCACGGATTTTCTCGTGGTGAAAAACAAAATCCGACAAAATAAAAACGAGCCACGATGAACGACAGATTCAACAAATAATATATTGCGCACGTAATAATCAAACGTGAATTAATCCAACAGAGCCAAGATACTGATCCCAGGCTCTGATACCAATTGTTGGGAAAAACTATGTTTAGCCCTCTCCCGAGGATCTCTCTAGGATGTTTAATTCACCATACATTGATTATATACCTAGCATGCACCTATATAATTAATTGCAACACGTTGGGGTTTTCAATGGATCGAGACTCGTGCTTTGACATTCTGGACTGTATCCCGGTTGCCCAATCTCCAACGTCGAGTGAGGACGATCTATGGAGAATGCTTCGGAAAATCACCCTCAAGCTCTCAAGAATTTTCGAAAATCTCTCAAAGGATGAACCCTCAAATTCTCGAAAATAATGATGATGATTATTAATCATTGACCTAGATTTAATCTCTTACCTCATATTTATAATGCATTACCATAATCCTATATGGAAATTACCATAATCCTATAATCCTTTATGGAAATTACCATAATCCCATATGGAAATTACCATAAACCTTATGGAAAGGATTATTACCATAATCTTATATGGAAAGGATCTATGCATATCCCATAAATATAATAATATCCTTATAGGATAAAGAGAATCAAATCCTTGCCTTGTAGAGCATAGGGCGCCGATTTTACCTAGCTTACGGGCCTAGATAGGCCAGCCAGTGGATCAAATGCAAGGAATAAAGATGGGCCTCAAATAAATTAATTATCTTATGTTCACCCGAACATAAATTAATTTATAAACATTTATTCATGCCACTAGAGAATAAATGTCGACTTACCCCTTTATTACCAAGTTGAGTCGGGCTTGCACTTAGACATTATGAATCCCGTATTTAAGATATCGAACGTCCATTAATTATTTATAGCATTACATTGCTTAAAATAATTAATATCTTTAATTCCTTAAGTAGTACCACTCAACCTTATTATTGTACTTGAGCTAACTCAACTGCGGGGTTTAGTACAATAAACCTTTGAGCTCCTTAAGGGACGCCATCATCCTAAACGAATACGGTGACTCGATACGAGATAACTAGCATGACATACAAGCACCGCCACCACCCAAGATGCGGAGAATATTGGGTTAGAACATATAACCTCACCCATAACAAGTCAAAGTGATGGTCAAGAACTCATACTCATCTAATACCTTATCGAGGTTTAGATCATCGTAAGTCACCGAGATCTTGGTTCTTCACGACGGTCGATAGAAGAACTCATCTCACCGTGATCCTTCAATACGTCGAGACGCACCAAAGATAGACAAGCAATCAAGTCAAGTCACTTCTTATCTATACCGCAGCTATACCGACAACTCGTCCTCAAGTTGTCTCACCAGTGAAACTTTTATATCTCATTAAGCTTGACCAATCATACGGACTTCGTGATCTTCTACACAATCGTATGATCTAACTTATATATGAGATAAGGGACACGGATATATGCAATCAATTATTCAATTCGGATAGAGATTGTAATAGTGGTAACGAAACATTGTATACAAGCACAACCAAAACCGCTTTCAAGATACAAATCCAACACGATGACGATCGGTGGTCACGCAGTCATGGAAAGGGGTTGCAGACGCTACCAGAAACACACCGAGGTTACATGGAGAACATTCCCATACACCCTCGTGATCGCCGCCCAACGAAGAGGAAGATGCCGACCTCAATACCGGTGAGCAGGCGGTTAACCGATCTCATGAGGTCCTTGGCGTGCAAAGGTCCGAGTTCCTCAACGCAAACCTCGCCAATTCGAGTTTTCTCAACCAGAGGACAAACGGAGCGGGCCCCTCAAGAGCACCCGAACTGGTGGTTACGGGCGCCCGGGGTCGATCGCCCTACCGAAGTGATCAACGCTCACCTCGGCACAATAGCCAAGAACACGTACATCACCCCGTCGCCAGAAGTCAATCATCTCACCGAGGTGGTCGCAATCATTCACCCCCGCACCGCCCGCGAA
Source organism: Salvia rosmarinus (assembly GCA_036937905.1). Lineage (NCBI taxonomy): Eukaryota > Viridiplantae > Streptophyta > Magnoliopsida > Lamiales > Lamiaceae > Salvia > Salvia rosmarinus. Next base: position 20,277,598 of record CM072824.1, on the reverse strand, counting down.
GTCGCTCACCACCTCGACATGCCGCCCAGAGAGGTGAGCGGGACAGAAGAGATGAGAGGCAAAGCCGAACTCCTCCTCGAAGAGACGACAGACGTCATTATCGATCTCCCACCCCTCCAGAGAGAGATGGCAACAATCTCTCGGGGTTCGACCGGTATGGGAGAATTATCTCCTTTCTCCAGAGAAATTCGATACACCGCCTCCCGGCGATACAGGGCACCCAACATCGCTGCTTACAATGGTCTTGGGGATCCCTCCGACTTCCTCTTCGCCTACACCACCAACATGGCGAATCAAGGAATGGAGGATTTCAATATGTGTAAAATCTTCCCCGAGGTGCTGATCTCCAACGCCCGACGTTGGTTCACCTCGCTCCGCCAGAACAACATACACCGCCTGTGATCTCATGGATCGCCTCAGTGGCGTTTACCAAAGATGCCGCCTCAGCGGCCATCATCCGACCGCCACCATCCGCCAGGGACGAAACGAGACGATGTCAAATTTTGTCTCACGGTTCATCAAGGAATCCCTCAAGATTGATGATAGTAACGATCAGTACATCATCAATGTGTTCAAAACGGATCCGACCAAGACCGAACAAAGAAATCACCAGGGAGAAACCAAAGACGGCGAGTAAACTTTGGAACCTGGTGGACAACTATGTCAAAGGGGACGAGTCGGATCGGAAGAAAAGAGAGATCTGGGATGAGCAGAGGGTTGAACGAAAGAAGCCAGATGACCGAAGTCGAGGCGCTGATCGTCGAAATGCCTTCGATAGAATCAAGAGAGGGCCACTGGAGTCCAGACTGGGACCTCGGCAAAACCCTGTCGGCAACGCACCTCATCTGCTTAAATCGAGGGCGGAGATATTTGAGCTCCACACCGAGCTCTTCCCGAAACCCCCTCCTATGAAAGGAGGATCCAAGAAGAGGTCGACGGAGAAGTATTGTGACTATCACCAAGGGTATGGTCACAATACCGAGGATTGCATAAATTTGAGCTCGCGGATTGACGAGCTCGTCAGAGGAGGAGCGCTCAAGAAATACCTCGTCCGACCTGGACCAGGGAACAAGAAACGCAGAGGAAAGAATGGAGGTGGCAACAACTGCGGGCCGACCTCGACGACGACCCACCCTGAAGACGACGAGGACGAAGGTCCCAATGCGATGGAGTAGGTCTACGCCATTACTGGACTGCCCATAGGAACGACGAGGTCATCGTTGAAAAATGAAGCTCGGAGGCCGGTCCCCGAGGAGCCGAAAAATAAGCGACTCCGGGACGGTGAGAACATCGTGTTCTCCAAGGAGGATCCGGTGCCCAAAATCATGCCCCACCAAGATGCCATCACCATACAAGCCGTGGTGGGTAACAAGAACGTCCACCGGGTCTACATCGACATCGGTGCCTCCGTCAGCATCATCTTTCGGAGCTGCCTGGATAAACTCGAGGTCGGAGGGATTCAAATCCACCCCGCACCATCCCAACTACGGAGCTTCACTCAGGAGGCGGTTCAACCCGAGGGCGTCATTACCCTTCCGGTTACCGTAGGACGTGCTCTCAGGTCGGTCACCAAGGCCATTCAATTTTTCCTGGTCCGAGCTCCTTCTCCGTACAATATCATTCTGGGAAGAGACTAGCTATATGCTACCAAAGCCGTCTGCTCGGTGTACCACCTCACCATCAAGATACCCACCCCGGTGGGAGTGTTAAGCATCCAGGGTGACCAAACGGCAGCCAAAGAGTGCCTACGAGTCTCAACCCAAGATGTGGCCTTACCTCAGGCCTAGCAATTACGTAACCCTCGTGTCGACACCCTGTGACGACGGACCGAGAATCTTCAACTATGCGACGACGACCCCTCCAAAGTCGTCAAGGTCGGCACCCAGGGTCCAACTGATATTCGATAGCATGTCAAACAGCTTCTAAGGGAATACAAGGACGTGTTCGCGTGGTCCCCACTGATATGACCGAGTGTCACCGAGCTCATCACTCATCGCCTCAACATCGACCCGCTACCAAACCGGTTCGGCGAAGAAGAGAAGTTTCGGCAGAGCGCAGCCAGTCATAAGAGACGAGGTGACTCAACTCCAGGAGGCCAAGATCCTGTTCGAGGTCAAATACCGACCGGATGGCTAATCCATCGTGGTCCCAAATCCGAGGAGGAGGGTGGCGCATGTGTGTTGATTATACCGACCTCAACAAGATCGCCCAAAGATTGCTACCCTCCCCGATATTGACAAGAAGGTGGAGGCCTTTGGTGGGCCATGAGATCTTCGCTTGGATCTATACAAGGGTACCACCAAGTCCCGATGAGCCGGAGGATGCTCCAAAGACGGCGTTCATCACTGACTTCGGTGTTTTCGCGTACCGAAAAATACCTTTCGGCCTGAAAAACGCTGGAGCTACCTATCAAAGGATGGTGGACGCCATATTCAAAGATCATATTGGGAAGATCGTCGAGGTCTACGTCGACGACATCGTGGTCAAAAGCCAAAAAACAGAAAGTTGCGCTGACGACCTCATAACGATCCTCCAACTCCTCAGATCAGCAAACCTCAAGCTCAACCCCCAAAAGTGCATATTCATGGTGAAAACGGAGAAATTCCTGGGATGCTGGGTTTCTCAAGAAGGCTTGAAGGCGAATCCCACTAAGGTAAATATGGTACTCGACATGCAAGTACCAAAGACCATCCGTGAGATCCATAAACTCACCGGATGTCTGGCTGCCCTGAGTAGATTCCTATCTCGAGTTGCCGAGAAGCAACTCCCCTTCTTCAAAATCATGAGAAGAGCCCCGGACTTCGCTTGGAAGGAAGAACATCATGTCGCCTTCACCCAGTTGAAAGCGTACCTCGCCGATTTGCCCACACTGTCTGCCCCGAAAGAAGGCGAACTCATTTCTTTGTACCTGGCCGCAACAGACGAGGCAATCAGTGTGGTACTGGTGCGAGATGAGGCCGGTAAACAACTTCCTATCTACTTCATCAGCCGAGCTCTCAAAGGGCCGGAGACAAGGTACACCAGCTTCGAAAAGCTAGCGTTGGCACTGGTGAACGCCAAGCGACGTCTCCGACCTTACTTCTAAGCCCATTCAATTCAGGTACTGACTGACTTACCTCTGAGACAATCTTGTCCAAACCGGAATCGTCAGGGCGTATAGCGAAGTGGGCACTGGAGCTCGGCGAGCACGACATTTTATACTCGCCCAGACCGGCCATAAAGGGACAAGCCCTAGCTGATTTTCTAGTCGAGGTCAGATTTGCCGAGGTCGATCCTACCAGCGAGGTCACTCCAACTCCCGCCCCCACAGCGGAGGAATCTATCCTTAACCCACCTGATGGTTGCTGGCAGATGTACGTGGACGGAGCTTCATGCAAAACGGGCAGCGGAGCAGGCATCCTCCTCCTCGGCCCAGACAAACAAGAAGTGACCTATGCACTCCGGTTTACCTTCCCGACCACAAACAACGAGGTGGAGTACAAAGCACTGGTCTCAGGACTCCGCCTCGCAAAGGAGTTGAAAGTGGAAAAGATCCAGATCTTTGGAGATTCCCAGGTCGTGGTAAACCGTGTCTTAGCAAATCGAGGCCAGGATGATCGAATGAAGCGATAGACTTGAGAAGGCAAAGGAGATGCTGACCTCATTCAGGTATTCTACAATTCATCGTATTCCACGAGGGGAGAACAGCCGAGCTTACATCCTCAGTAAGTTAGCTTCATCATCGACAAAACCTCCAGTGGAGGAAGTTCATTCCAGAAGCATTGCGGAGTCCCACGTCGGCATCATCACTGAGATGGAGCCGAACTGGATGTCTCCTATAAAGGCATACCTGGAAGAAGGAGCACTACCTCAGGACCGGCTCGAAGCCAAGAAGATGATGGTCAAATCCCAAAAGTACCTCATGCATGAGGGCACTCTCTACAGGAAATCTTATCTTCAACCCCTCCTGAGGTGCCTCGGGCCAGAAGAGGCGGACTACGTACTCAACGAGATCCACAGAGGGTCTTGTGGAAGTCACATTGGGTCGCGAGCTCTCTCAAAGAAGACGCTGAGATCAGGATATTACTGGCCCACCGCGTCAAGATTCGACCGAGCTCGTCAAAAGTGTCCGTGCGCCTTCACTCCACAGTCAAGAAGCTACCCCAGACCGATCTAAGTAGCCTACAGAGTCCGTGGCCTTTCATGCAGTGGGGGATCGACATCGTTGGTCCGTTTGACCGAGCACCAGGTCAGCTTCGATACTTAGTCGTAGCTGTAGACTACTTCACAAAATGGATCGAAGCGGAGCCACTTTCGAGCCTCACAAGCAGGAGGATTCAGACCTTCGTGTGGAAAAACATAGTTTGCCGCTTCGGCATACCGCATATTTTGATCTCGGACAACGGCACCCAGTTCGTCGACAAAAATTTCAAGGAATGGTGTGAAGAGCTCCAGATCAAGCAACGTTTCACCTCGGTCGCACACCCGCAGGAGAATGCTCAGACCGAGGTGACGAACCGCACGATCGTACAAGGATTGAAAAAGAGGTTAGACCGAGCTAAAGGTGATTGGGTTGAAAATCTCCCTCAAGTCCTCTGGTCCTACAGGACAACACCTCGGACTTCGCATGGAGAAACCCCCTTCAGCTTGGTCTACGGGACCGAGGCTGTCATACCGGCTGAGATCGGTGCACCGAGCCCGCGTACTCTTCACTTCAACCAGAACAGGAACGAGGAAGACCTACGCATCAACCTTGATACTCTCGAGGAAAAACGCGAGCTCGCCTTCATAAACGAAGCCAAATACAAGTACCAAGTCGCACGGTACTACAACAAAAGGGTAAAAGCCTCCACACTCCAAGTAGGCGACCTCGTCCTACGAAATAACGAAGCCAGTAGAGCCGAGCTTCTTAACAAGCTAGATCCGACATGGGAAGGTCCATACCGCGTTCACGAGAACCTCGGCAAAGGGGCCTATAAGCTTGCTCACCTATTCGGTGCACTTATCCCCCGAACCTGGCATATCACTCATTTGAGGAGGTACTTTACATAGCTTTGATTTCAGATCAGCATCATGTTAGTCCTCTTATTACTTTGCCGAAGTGCGATGTTATTTACTTCTCAATAAAACACTTGTTTTTCTAATGAATATTTCACTTCGTCTCATCTTATATCTATGTGAACATCCATTCGGATACACCGCAATTAACCTTCAAAAGGGGACGCCCTTACGAAGAGGCACACACAGACAACTCATGAACTTGAATGTCTACGTGCAAAGCATACAGACAACTCATTAACTTGAACGTCTACATGCAAGGCATACAGATAACTCATTAAATTGAAAATCTACATGCAAACGACGTCCAGATCGGATCTCGTCAATTTATACCCTTTATTTGGGAAGATATACACTTGATAAACAAGATGAATACATTTACGGCTAAAACCAAGTCTAAGCTATATTTGTACCTCTCTGGGAAATATACACTTGATACAAAGCCTAAATACATTCAATACTATACACCAAGTCTAAGCTATATACAACTCACTCCGGCTTGAGTTCCACCTCGCATGAAGTCCGGGCCAAAGCTACACCGATTCGCGAAATCACAGGTGGCGATGAACACCCGGGATGAACTCGGTGCCTTCCACCCAGTCGATGAGGTCAGCGCCACCGCGGCCTACTCCAGTCGCACTTTGAACAGGTGCAGATGGGCCCCGACCTGAAGGGGACATTTCTGGAACCCCCCGGCCTGAAGGAGGCACTCCCGAAACCGAAGTTGGACCTCGGCCCCTCGAGCTTGACGCCTGGCCAGGATTACGACCCCGCCCCCGACTTGCCATCCTTCCTTTCCGACCTGAGGTCCTCAGGCGCTTTGCACTTGCCGACGACCGACCCCTGGTTGCTCCCATCGTGGTCGGACCTAGCAATCGGAGCACTTCAGCATGGTCAGCATAGCCGCCCCCCGCTTCGGAACTTTCAACAGTTGGGCCGGTTGTGGACTCACTACGGGGCTGGGGCATGCGTCGCTTGTGGACAAGCTCGTAGATCTGAGCTTACTCCACAATGGATTCAAGGCAATCTTTAAACTTTTTGCTATTAGGCCCCTCCTCGGTCCTTAGCACCATACCCTCGGCAAGCAAGCTCTGCACTCGATCATCGGCTTATGATATGGTAACTCCACCAGATCGGTGGATCATTTTTTCATATTCAGCGTGTTCCTCCGAGATCCGAGCCAGCTTCTCCGTCGTCAGTTCGAGCTGCTCCTCACATTAAATTAAGCGTCCCTGAATCACGTCGGCAGATAAGTCCGCCCCTGGATTTCGAGATGTATGATCCTTAACTTTAAAGTCTCATTCTCAGCCAGAAGGCGGACCATCTCTCGTTCAGCCTCTTGCAGTTTCATCTTCAGCTCGGCAGACGACGCCGAGCTGACGTCCATGCTGACCAAAATCTTGGTCAGTTCGGCAGACCGGCTCCTCCAAAACAACGCCTCTTCGTCCTTCTCAGCCAAGGCACCTCTGACCTCAGGTTCTTTGCCGGACTCGCCGGCCTCCTGCTGCCCTTGCTGCTGCGGTCGGTCCCCTTCGGAAGGAAGCTCGGAGATCGGCTCCTCCTCCTCGACTTCAGCTCGTACCTCGGCAAGAAGCTCCTGGAGTTCAGGATCTTCATCCTCCTTGCACCGAGCAACGGCCTCCGCCGTCAGAAGAGAGGAGCTGGACGCCAAAGCCTCCAGCACGGGGAAGGACCCGACCCCGGAGATCACCCGGGCGTAGGCCTTATTCAGGTCCCGAGGGGCGACCTCGACCCAACCATGCTTGACCTTGTCAAAGTCAGGCATGGCGGCCGCCAACCCCTCCAGATGGTCTGACACCACCTTGGTCTTGAGGACGGCGGCCAGGTCGGAAATGAAGGCCGAGAAGCTCTCCGACTCGACGAGCTTGCCGGGGAAGGCCCTCAACAATGGCCCCTGATCTGCTAGCCTAGCACTCCGCTCATCGGCGAGCTCCTTCTTCGCCCCGGCCGCCTCCTCGCGGGCCTCCTCGAGCTCCCCTCGGGCGACCTCCAGTGCCCAAGCCCTCTTCGGGGTGGTGGTCTCGCCCTCGCGGTGCCACGGCCTCGGCCCCCACCACCGCAGCGATCGCGGTGGCATCAGCATCCGCCCGAGCAGCAGCAAGCTCCCGCCCCAGAGCCTCACACCGAGCTGAGCTCTCGGTGATGTACCCAGTAGCACGTTGCAGGTCCCCAGCAGCATGCTGCAGGTCCCCAATCACTGAGCTCGCTTCCTGAAAACAACATAAGTTAGTACACGTCATAGAGCAGATAAAGACAGACGTGGAAGAGATTTATACCTGGGTGAAGGCTACGGCCGAGCTAAAGCTCGGCACCCCGTACTCGATACGGGACTGAGTCAGTTTCTTCGATGCCGGACTCGACCCCGGCAGAGGCTCCGTCATCAGTTGGTTGAGATCGTCAACCTTCTTCGGGGGCTTGGCAGGTGCAGCCCGCCTCACCTTCTTCTTCGGGGGCTCCCTGCTCGGCGATGGAGAGCCCTTCTCTTGCGGTACCAGCTTCACTGCACAACAGGAGAAAATTGTTAACACACCGAGATCAGACACATAAGGAGTAAGATGAAGAGGGTGCCCTCACCCAGCTCCGACCCTGACCCTGAAGCCTTTGACCTATATATGCTTAGTCCTGCCTCATTCAGATCATCCTCGGTGAAACTGACAGAAAATTCACCAAGTGTATTGAGCTGGTCCTCCATGTAACCCAAGGGCTTCAACTTCAAATCCTTCATTTTACCTAACCCCCACTCGTATCTCGGATACCCCTCCGCCCTCAAAAAGAAGAATTTATTCTGCCATTGCGACACCTTCGAGGGGCAATACTCTAAATGGTCACGAGGTGAAAAATAGTACACACTCGTGTGTTCTCGACAAAAAACGATCAAGACCTCAAAGAGAATCCTCAACAACGCCATAACAAAGTAGCCCCATCCCTACCATCGACCTAATGGAATTTGGGAAAAGCGACATATAGAATTTGAAAATATTCCCGAATGTGCAAAAGATAGGGCTAAAGGAATCTAAGCCCGAAAGGTGCATCTACATACATCGTTACAAACCCTCCGGAGGGCCAACGCTCATCACCAGCCGTGGAAGGCACCACCAGGCATCCGCCGGGATATGGCATTCCCTCCCTATTCTAATCACATCGTCGACGGTCAGAGATGATATAGCATCCCTAACCTTATACCTATCCCAGACAGAAGAAATCAATGGAACCCTAGCGCTGATACCCAAAGATCTACCCACAAGGTTATGACACATATAATCCTTTATCTCTATCTCGCTATCAGGGGAAAAAGAAGAACGGGAAGAACCAGACGTAGAGGAAGAAATCGAAGTCATACTTACTTTTTTAGTGAGTGAGAAATTGCTCCGTCAACGAGTTCTGGAAGGATTCTGGAAATACTGAAGATTTTCTCTAGAGGCAAATGAAGAAGGAAATGAACAGTTTCCTTACTCGGGCTTACTTATAGTACAAAGAGGCACCCAAACCTGCCGTTTCAACTTTCCACGTGGCTAATTGCGATTGGCTGTGGATTAGACGCGCGCACATGTTTCGAGCGCCTACCAACCGTCTGGCGCGTATGACGCGATCAAAGATGCGCTGACACAACCGATCTAATCGTGCAATCATCACTCTGACTCCGGACCTCGACTTCGTCCTTCCAAGCGACGCCGCTATCCAACGTCAGACGATCCAGATCGGTCCTCGGTGTCATCCAGACAGATTCGCTAGCCAGATCGGTCCTCGGTATCTTCCAGAATGGATATCGCTAACCACCTCGGTCCCCTCGGTAACATCCGAATGATTTCCATCCGGATCGGATCTCAGTATTACTTGACGGGCGCCGCTTTCGGCCGGACCTCAACATCCCCTGCAGACATCTCGTCCCATGACAAGCACCTCGCCTCGGTCCTCGAAAGCGGTAAAACCCATCCGACAAACCGTCCAACCAGTTCGGACCGGATCGTAGATCCAACCCTCACGTCAAAATGACGGCACCTTCGACAAGAACCTCACCGAGCACCAACCACCCGGTAAAATACGATCTTCACCCCACCGGCATAGTTGTTACTCGACTATTTGGGGAGGGCTATGATGGGATATGGCCCAATCGCTCGCCCACCGGCAGCCCAAACGAGCCGGCCGACTTAATAACGCCCACGCGGTTAAGCGAAAGGCCCACCTCTAAACCCTAATCAAGACTTTGTCAAAGCGCCACCCCCACATGGGCGAGGATCCCTACATGGGCGGGGATCCCTACATGCGAGTGAAGAGTCCCTACATGGAAGGGATCGATCCCGCCAATCGAGGATTGGGCACGCCTTTGGGGTCCTCGGATATGTATAAATAGGGGTTAGATCGACGGTAAAAGGGTTAGCAACTTGTTGAATACTAGAGCTTTTTAGATACACTCACTGTAATCTAATTATAGTAAAAGTATTGAGGACCATCACCTCCGTGGACGTAGATCTCATTCTGATCGAACCACGTAAAAACTCTTGTGTTCTCTACTGCTTTACATAAATCTTGTCTATTTACATATACTAGATTTATCAGTCTATAAAGAAGGTTGTTTGGATTCTCTCCAAATAACACCCAAAAATAAAGACATTTTTTTTAAAATTTATCAACGACGTTAGATTGCCTGTTATTATTTTGGGCAATCTAACCTACTTTAGGAACATTGGGAATCAAGTTTAAGAAAACAGGTTGAAATGCAATGTTTCATAATTGGTATCCTATTTTTATTTCATTTTTAATTTATTGGTTTTTTTTTTCATTTTAATGGTGCACGTACAATATCAGTAGTCATTGTGACAGAACTTGAATTATTTAACATAATTTTCTTAACCGTTTAGGCTAACTAATAATGTCAAAAAGAGTAGGAACTTTAAAATTAAATTAAGAAGATAATCATTTTTAAGTTAGATCACAATAAAAGATCATCTGATAAAGGTGGAGCATCCACAATATATACTTTTAGTTAGAAAGTTTTTGTGGAAACTATAAAATATTTTACAATAAATTATTAATATGACTAATAATCAACTCGACCTGTGTCTCTAATACCCTTATATTTACATTTTACAGAATTAAGTAAACTTACTTTAATACAATTACAATAAATTGAAGCCAATCTAATTAAAATAAAATTGATTTAACAAATATTCCTTCCGTCCCACCCAAGATGACTTATATTCCCTTTTTTAGCTATCCCACCCAAGATGACATGTTTTCTTTTTAGGAAATAATTATCTCTTCAAAAGTTGTAGAATCTATTTACTTTTATCACTTTAATCACTTTATACCCTTCTTCTAAATAATCGTGCTAAAAAAATTTAACCATCTTAGATGGAAAAAAATGAGTAATAATTTTGACATACTTTAATACAAATACAATAAATGAAGCCATAAATCTTAACTAAAATAAAATTAATTCAATCAATTCAATAACAAATATAGTAATTTTGACGGATAAGATTACCAATCAGTATACATAGTAACATATATAGTTCTTTAAATCGAAGTTATAGATTACCAATTAATATAAATATATAGTTTTTAAAATTTATTAACACCAATGATGATTTATAGAACTTTTAAAATTTTAAAATATCAAATATATAATTATAATAAATTTCCTAATTCCAGTGAGTACTACACGGCATTAAAAATTTAAAAATAAATTTACATGGCAGGATGCTTACGACTACGATGCAATTATTAACACACACAGTAAATAGCTAAAGATAAAAACTATGCAATTATTAACACACACAGTAAATAGCTAAAGATAAAAACTGTTGAGAAAACAAACATAATAAGCCGAGACATGAATCCTCACAGCTACTCAATATGCTGCTCTACCTGTCTTAAATAAAGCACTGCCAACTACCAAGCTGCTACACAATCAATTCCATCACTTCCACTACTTTTGCACAGCTAGACCCAAAAACTTTCACAAAATCCAACCCACACACACAAAACAATGCGGCCTCCGCTACAACACCCCTCAGCCCGTTTTCCGCAGCTCAGCCACACCGTGTGCGAAATGGCACCTCTCCCCGAACGTGCACGACCCTTTCGTGAAGTTCTCGCATAGCTTCGTCTTGAAGTTGCTCCCCATGGAAGCCGGCCCTCCACCTCCTCCAAAGCCCTTACCAGGCCCACTCCCCGGCCCGATGCTGACGATCAGCTGCCTCACCATTGCACTCGCTTGCTGAATTTGTTCAAATGTACCTTCAAGCTCGATGTTTCTGAGATTTGGATCAGTTTCGTGGTCTCTGATCGATAGCTTGGCCCCTGTTTGCCTGCATATCTGCTTCGAGTTCACTCCTCCTTTCCCAATGACCGCACCAGCGAGGGACGCATCCACGCTGATCTTGGCGGTGGCTGATGCGCCGAAGCTGGCTGCGGGCCCAGGCATTGGTGGTTCCATTCGGCCGCCACCAAATCTGCCACCAGGCATTGCTCCACCACCACCACCACGGGGATCCTCATGAGATGGTGCATTGGGTTTACCGAGCTCCCATTCCCCGTGAGCAAAGTGGCATTTGTCACCAAATTTGCAGCCTCCTTCACTTTTGAATTTGTTGCATACTTTGGTTTTGACAGCAGCCGGAGCAGAACCGTTCTGGGCGTGCATGGGACCTCCGACTGTTCTAGGGGTCGGAGCAGGGGCCAAGTTCATCATCTGCGCAACAGCGTTATAGCCACCGGGAACATAGTGGAGGAAGTGGCAATTCTCACCAAACGGGCAACCAGAAGTGCTGCAGAAACCACAAAAACTATTTATATGACTGCTGCAGAAAGTTCTTGATGCAGATTTTCTTAAAGCATGGAAGAATCAATGAACTTTTTTTTATCTACATATCAATTTATGGGCTTTGCCACAGTGGGGAATCACAATGTCCATCCCAGGCTACAAATTCATATGGCAAAAAAATTCATACAGATGAAACCAACCCTTGAGAGGTAAGCCACACAAAGAAGAGACCAATAAGGACAATGTCATCAGAAATGCACCAAAATAAGGATTTGGAAAGGATGCTTTTAATTTTGTCTATTTGTTCTGCATTCAAAATAAAACATGCATGCATAGGAAGACTCTTAACTTCTTGCTACTCAGCATAAGCCCCTTTGAAAGTGCTTTTTTTCTTCTTCTTTTTAAATGAAATCATCAGAAGTAAATAACGAACATGAAAGGATAAGAACTATCAAACATTACAAGAATATGTTGGAGACTAATAGATGTTCATGTATCCTTTGGAAATCCCTTCCTGTAGTATAGCAAGTTAGCAACCATGATCTTCTGGTTGCCATACTACAAGTTCTTCTGGTTTCTCAATAATGGAAGAAAAAATTGCATTTTACCAATTTTGCTTCCCCGGATTAAAAACAGCTTGTCAAGTCTTGCATCATCATAGCATATGTTGGTTTTAAGACGGTCTCTAAATTTATACCAGGTCCTCCATAATTAAAACAAAAAAGTCGACACTTTTAGTTCCCACAGATCATTTTCTTTCTATCTGTCCACATCCCATAGAGAGAACTCAGATTAAGGCAAAACATCATAAACCCAACCAAGTTGTTCCATCATGAAAACAGAAACATGACCTTAAACACAAATGCATGACTGACAACAATTTGACCAAGTAAATAATCATTGATTTAAGGGCTGATAACACACTTATGAAAATAGCTACTCAACAAAGTGCATGAATTGAGAGATTCTCTTAAATGCTTAGATGCTAGGTGGTTATAAGGTAAGTAGTAACAAGAAGCTACTTTGCCATATTAGATGAATGAGCATTCCATTTGCCATATTAGATGAATGAGCATTCCAGCAACTTAGTTGAATAGAATTGATTGATCCATAAAATCCATGTTCAAATTTGAGGAAAATTAACATCATATCATTTATCAAGTACACCTGTGAACACTATTTTAAGCATGAAACTGACTATAGAACTTCTTCAGCGCAACATAACTGATGCTGCATCCAAGAATAAACCCTTTGTTACGACTACAACCAGGTTTGCTAGAGACAATACTACATACTTTCCTGTTGTATATTAAAACTTCAAATATTATATTAAGTAGGTTGAGATTTGAACCTGAAAAACTTCGTGCATGGCTTCGATTTGCTTCCTATACCACTTGATAAGGAGTCCATTTCTGTTGCAAAACATTAATTACTTCTTCTCAGTTAGAATACGTATTGATTCTTACCATTGTTCATATAATGCTTAATAATATCAGTGACACTAACTAGCACCTAAATTTTTAGAATAAACCCTTAAACATGAATTAACAAAATTTACGGCTACTTACTGAGAATAACAAATGAATTCACAACATAAACTATAACAAGATCCTCACTTCGAGTAGTTTCACATTAAAAAAGAAAACTTTATTCAAAGAAATTAACCAGTAGAACCGCATTTCTCATTAACAGCTATTTTACAGATCCAAAAATTCTTTCTTTGCGTATTTTCCCGCCACAACCACAACAACAAAAAAACAGATAATTTTCAGCTTCTCTAGAGAATCAAACCACTAATACCCATAGCTACCTGCAAGCAATTAAAATTTAAAACACCAAGGAAATAACCAAGAAACACCTCTACCTGAGCTACATCAGCTTCACAAGGGAGAAAATAACAAAAAAGAAAGAAGAGAGAAGGCCGATAATAATGGAAAAAATTGAAGAATTTCGCCCGTCTCTCCAAAAACACTGATGCGACTAATGCAAAGTTCAAGCGCGAATTCAAGCCCAACTCGCAAGACTATATACCTGGCTTAGATTTCTTGAAACCAACCCCGTTGGCGAATTCAGCTCTGCCTCTTTTGCGAGTATCCATAGCTCACAGATCCAAAAATGGTGCTCCTAAACAATTATTCGGGAAAAAGAACCTAAAAACTCGCGAGTGAAGGAATTGTAGAAGCTAAGCTACAAGAAAGAGTGGAAAAAAAGAAAAACACCAATTAATTGGTCGAACCCTAATTCCACTGTGAACCTAGGGGTTTTCTCGCAACTGGAGAGAGAGATAGCGGCCACTATGTTGTCGAGAATTATGGGAAAAGAGGGCTTGCAACATTACTATCGATAAGATTGGGGACTTAATATATATTTTGCATATTTTGGGGGTCAACTTGAAATTAAAACTTTTTTGTGATGATGAGATAGAAATCGGCGGATGTTGGAATATCACGTGACCCACCGGAGTTACTTGTACAATTAAATGGGCCTAATCTAGCGATGGACTTTATTTAATAAAGGTCCACCAAATTAAATTATGTTTTTTTCTAGAAGATGATATTTAGACATATAAGTTACTCTATACTTTATTTAATATAGGAAAAATATGAGATAACGTCACAATGTTTAGGCGTGACATTAAAAAATTTCTAATATTTTAAAACTATCGTACCTAATATTTTATAATTGTAACCGAAAAATATCAATTTTTAAGACACCACAATATCTATATGTCACATAGGAAACATGACATTGAATTATCTAGTTGCACCTTCACAATATTTACGTGTCACATTGGAAGTATATAGAGTTAGGTTCAAATAAAAACAATTTTTCACGTCATAATTAAGAACAAAAAATTTTGCTATGAACAAAATAAATTCGCTATGAAAATTGATACATCCGTTGAGAAAGTAATTGAATCCAAAAATTCAGAATTTTCACCTAGGATTCGAATCTCATGAAGTGAAAATTTTATTTTTTTGATTCAGTAACTTTTCCAACGGATTCATCAACTTTCACTTCAAATTCATCATTTTTTATTCTCACGTTTTCACAATGAAAATAGTTCTTACGTTAACCCTCTCATATATATATATATATATATATATATATATATATATATATATATATATGAGATGGATCAAGTAGGAATGGATAATTTGGTAGGAAATATGAATGAATATGGGCCTTTGATTTGCTATATCAATGGTTGAGATTTAATTTTCAGGTGTCTACAGCTTTGTGTTTTGTGTCTACACGGATTATTGTGCAACAACTCTTTTGTGCTACGTTGAAATGAAAGATGTCTAAACTAATATATTTAGCATATTTGCTTGAATGGACGAAATATGTGCAATATAGTAATTACGATTGTCTACACAAATATGAAAGATGTCTACTATTCTTATTTTCGACATTAAGGAGCTTTTCACCATAATCAACCCCTATATATATATATATATATATATATATATATATATATATATATATATAAGATGGATCGGTAGGAATAGATAATTTGGTAGGAAATAGGAATGAATCTGGCCTTTGATTTGCTATATCAATGGTTGAGATTTAATTTTGTCTACATTTTGTGTTTTGTGCTACTGATTATTGTGCAACACTATAACTCTTCTTGTCTATCTATGATGAAAGATGTCTAAACTAATATATTTAGATATGTGCTACGAATGAATGAAATATGTGCTAAACTTTCATATAATACATTAATTCGATCATCTACAATATGAAAGATATATATATATATATATATATATATATATATATATAGTTTCGTAGTCTATATATAGTAGAAGTATATAGTTTCCATCTTAGCTAAATTCTGAGATGATGTTATTCTTCTTGGCGTAGTTAGTTAACTTCATGACGCAAGTTGAAAATACACAGTGAAGGAAATTTTGCAATCAATTTGAAACTATCATCAACGAGTCTTCGGTGGAAAATACGAACCAGAACAAACTAGTGAGGAAGTGGCCAAAGCTTATTATATGTCTGATAATTGGTAAATCACTAAATTCAATTAATGGGATTTTTGTTAACAACCATTACTAAATCACACAATCTTTTTTGGTTAGTACTGTGATTTATTATATTTTAGAGGACTATCTTTGGTTAATGGTTATTTTGAAAGTCATATAATGCCATCTGCTGCATAACTAATCATATCCTTTAAAAAAACAGATTATTGACGTATAAATACATCAACTTTAGGCTCATTTTGGTTTTCCCATAAATTTTAAAAATTATCACAAAATACATAATCACTTTAGTGATTTTAGCACGATTTCAAATTTAAGTCTAATTAAATATGATTTGACATCTCGAAAATTTATCATAGAAAAAACGGTCACTGATATAAAGGACATTGTAGAGAGATGATATTGATTGTTTTGATCCCAACTGGAACATGAAACAAACGAGAAGACTTGATTTTATAATGAGAGTTTACGCGATGAAACCTAGAAATAAAAAAATCTGATTTATTTTGATGTAACGACTATGTTTTATGTCATCTCTCTCTAATGTCGTTTAAACCACTAACCGTTTTATCTATAGTAAATTTTTTAGATGTCAAGTCAGATCTAATTTGATATGAATTTGAAATAGTGGTAAAATCACTAAAGTGATAAAATTTATATATTTTGTGATAATTTTTAAAGTTCGTTGGAGAAATCAAAATGTGTTCAAAGTTGATATATTTATTCGCCAATAACCTTCAAAAATGTGTAAATCTGTTACACCATTTATACACAAAACTCATGGATTTCTTCTCAAATTCACTTCTGAATTTATTCAAATGCAGTGAAAAATATGAAATTCATATGTGGTTTTGTGTGTGTGTTTGATAGAAAGTGGCAACTCTGTACTATTGAAATACGAAGTTTACTAGTTTAGAGAAAAATATGATGGTTTGATTTACAAACAGATGCAATGGTTTTTTCCGATTCATCTAAACTAAATACTTTTGTATCATAAATAACGACGGGCTGCATTCGTTGAATTATCATGTTGAATAGAGTAAAAGTATTTTATTTTATTAAGATTCAGTTCATTTACGACAAGTTAAGAAGTAATCATTTTTAGTAACAAAGGCGCCAAGAGAGGACCGGACACTTCTGGTTCCGAAAGAACTAACTTCTTTTTTGACGTCTCGAATGTCACCGCAACTATGGAAAAATGTCATTTCAGTTCGATTTTTTTTTTAAATTCGATTAATTCATTTAAAAAAATCGACAAAATAACCGAATACTTATCCCTAATTACAACACGTTATAAACAAAATGTATTACTTTTAAAATATTAGAAATATTATTGCCTTCGAGATATGATTCATTCAATTTATATGTATATGCAATTTGACATTGCAATTCAATTTAAGATTTTCAATTTTTGTTAACTTCATCCGCATATATATATATATATACATCATCAATGAAAGATGAGACTATGAGTTCAT
The DNA here is from genome assembly GCA_036937905.1 of Salvia rosmarinus. Classification (NCBI taxonomy): domain Eukaryota; kingdom Viridiplantae; phylum Streptophyta; class Magnoliopsida; order Lamiales; family Lamiaceae; genus Salvia; species Salvia rosmarinus. The sequence continues at coordinate 20,260,298 of CM072824.1, read as the reverse complement.
GTATCTTCTCGTAATTCAACAACAACAAAAAAAGACTAGCAAACAATGGGGAAATTTTATAAATTATATAGGTATACTATATCCTATCTCATATAATAATATTTTATTAATATAAATTAAATTAATAAAATATTATCATATGAAGATGAGTATAATACATCTATATGTTTTATGAAATTTATATTAATAAAATTTATCATATAAAGATGACTATAATACACCTATATATTTTGTGAAATTTATCCAATTTTATCGTTATCTTCTGACCATGATATAAAAAGCTCAAATAAATGCAATAGCATATCTGTTTAGACAGCCTAATAATAATAAGATAGATCAACTTTGAAAAAACAACACGTGATAAGTCACGAGGAAATCGTACACAGAATCACAGACATCAATTGATGAATCAGTCTTCGTATGAACATGAGGATGTCCGAAACAACCGACACGTGTTGAACAACGCCGAAACTGTCGTTTACGTGTCACCAAATTGAGGGATGCCCCAAACCTATATATATCCGATTTATATAGGATTGAGTCTAAACAAAACGGTCGAAAATGCAAACGTTGAAGGAAACCGCCGCGAGTGTCGCCGACGCCGCCAGATCCGCCGTCGGAGATAAGGTTTCAACCCTTCAATTGTATATATTTTTGGTCCATGCAGACTTAAGAGTCTAATTTTTATGGTATTAAACAGGAGGAGAAGCCGGGAGAGGCGGCTGGAGGATCCTACTCCTACTCTGCCTCCACGGGGGAGCAGGGGCAGTCCACTGGCAGCCACCAGATGTCGGCATTGCCTGGCCACGGCACGGGGGCGCCCGCCGGGCAGGTGGTGGAGGGGACGATTAAGTCTCACCCGATTGGCAAGGCCACGGGCGGCGCGGGGCGGCCAACCACCGCACACAACACGCATGCCGGTGGTGCCACCGGTATGGGCTATGGCACCGGCGGTGGTTATAGCGGCTAGAGAGACGTAATTGATGATAGTAGCTGCTTAGACGTATGTTTTGTTGTCCTCATATCCTTTAATAAAGGGGTTCATTGCATCTAATAATACATTTTTTTCAGTTTGAAATATGATTTATTATTTTTATTATCGTTTTTATTTTGTATCGAAGTTAGACTTTTCTATTTGTACAATTTCTGACAGTTGTGCAGATTTTTCGATTTAAAATATGGTTTTAGAATGTTGCACAATAGTATGAATATTATAATTTGTACAGTTTATATTTTTTGGTCGACATTAAAAACTTTATATCAATAAAAATATGCTCAAAGTTCAGTTCATAATCATAGAAAATTAAGCAAAACAAACAGCTAATCCACGTTCATCTATCCGACAATAGCTACATCAATTTCAATCAAAGATGAGTATCTATGTGGCTGTTGACTTTTTTTTATACTTAAAATAAAAATTTATTCTTTATGGCAAGATATAAAATTATGTTTTGAACCCAAAATAATTAACCGTAAACAAATAAAAATGATGATAAATGCAACTTATCCCTTAACGAAACAAAGGCTCACTACAAATGGTAGGGAAACTGAGCATAAGATTTAAGAATCCTCTTAACAACAAAGCAAAACCTGCGACTGATTCTACACTTCGTCTTAATCGTAAGATATCATCACCTACGTGGCTGCTACAGGATTCAATTCATCAGTTCTATTACTCTGCACAAAACATTCAAGAAAACACAAAATCGATCGATCCTATCCTGTTTTCCTTAGCTCAGCTACACCGTGTGCGAAATGGCACCTATCCCCGAAGGTGCACGACCCTTTGGTGAAATTCTCGCAGAGCTTCGTCTTGAAGTTTCCACTGGTGGAGGCTGCGCCTCAAAGGCTTTCCCAGCCCGCCTGCCCCACCTCCCGAACCGATACTGACGATCAGCTCCCTCACCATTGCACTCGCTTGCTGGATTTGCTCGAACGTGCCCTCGAGCTCGATGTTTTTGAGATTGGGATTCATATCGTGGTCTCGGATCGATAGCTTGGTTCCCGTTTGCCTGCATATCTGCTTCGAGTTCACTCCTCCTTTCCCTATCACTGCACCAGCGAGGGAAGCATCTACGCTGATCTTGGCCGTGGCCGATGCGCCAAAACTAGCTGCAGGTCTGGGTACTGGTGGCTCCGGCTTGGCACCTCCGAACCTGCCTGGCATAGCTCCGGCTGCACGGGGATCGTTGTGGGATGGCATGATGGGTTTACCGAGCTCCCATTCCCCGTGGGCAAAGTTGCATTTGTTGCCGAATTTGCAACCCTCTGCAGTCTTGTATTTGTTGCATACTTTGGTCTTGACAGCAGAAGGAGCAGAGCCGTAATTGTTCTGGACAGGCAGTGGGCCGCCTACAGCTCGTGGGGTGGGAGCAGGGGCCAGGTTCATCATCTGGGCAACAGCATTGTAGCCGCCGTGAACATGGTGGAGGAAGTGGCAGTTCTCACCGAAGGGACAGCCAGCAGTGCTGCAAACACAAAAGAAATAAATTATAAGTCTAATGCAGGATTAAGTTTGGACCTTAGCTTTTCTGGGAGTCATTAGAAAGGATAATTCCCATCAACTCTCAAGTGAATTTTGGTAAAACCACTAATATACTTTGTAAATACTACTGCTCAATATATCAAGAACATCAACATAAGGTTTCAGCCCGAGTTAGAAAGGTCATTAGGCTAATGAATAAAGCAGATTACCAACTCATTAATTCTTATGGATGAAATTAAACAATAAGAAGCAAGGCAAAAGTAACAAGCTATTAGCATTTCACAAAAACTAAGTTAAAAGTAAGGCAAAAGTAGCAAGCTATTAGCATTTCACAAAACTTAGGTCTTGAAAGCCCTGATTGAGTTTCATTTCCTTGTAAGCGATTCTCTTCCTTTTTTGACCATTTAAATAAACTTATCAGGTATATAAAACACAAATCACAATCAACTTTCATACTATGCTTTGCAAAATCTTCTTGTCGTGCATTAAGAAGACAAAGGGAGAACCTTATTAAATAGGAGCTGACCATTAATATATTCAACGAAGATACAGCAAACTACTTCCTTTTATCAATTACATGCAATTTGTTGATATGACATTTTATCAGCTTACTTACAAAAGCTCCAGGTTTCCCAGAATTTCAGTACATAAATACTTCGAAACTCTTGATTCTAATTTCTACAAACCATCATGTTCCATTTATCCTCACCTCACAGAAAGGAACCCAAAATAAAGCAAAAGATCATAGCTCCTAGAAAACATTTGATTCAATAAAACAAAATCTTAACCCCAAACAGAAATCAGGTATGACCAAGAAATTCCAACAGTACCCAAATACTTGAAGATTGAGTTGCTGAGGAAACAGTATCTCAACTAAGCGCATGAAGAAAGGCATTTCCCAACTACTAATTTAGATGCGAGATGAGTAACAAGATGCTATATTGCCACGTTAGGAAAAGAGAAATCAAATTGGTTGACGCATAAACTAGCATTTAAATTTGAGAAAATGTAACAGCCCATCAAGAGCTAATGGCTGAAAAAACACTGATAAGTAGTTATCTCACTCGTCCATCCGCATCAAATCTGGATGATGATATCATTACTGTTAAATGGTAAAATCTGTATCAAGAAAGAAATTGATTATTGAACATCTTCATCAGTATTATGAACATCTCCGGTATTACATAAAACCCTCGGCAACAACTACAACCATTTATCACAACGCATTACAGCCTGTTGGTGGATGTTAGAATTTCAAATATTAATTAGGTAGGTTGAGATTTGAACCTGAAAAATTTCGTGCATGGCTTCGATTTGCTTCCTATACCACTTGATAAGGAGTCCATTTCTGTTGCAAGACATTAATTACTTTTTCTCAGTTGTTGATTTTTTTTTGGTATTTCATTTGCACTTACCGGCAACCAAAAATTTTAGAAGTGTCTTAAACAAGAATTAACAAAATTTACAGCTACATACAGAAAATAATAAATACAATCCACAATATCAATTACACCGATATCTTTAATTCAAATCTTTCACATTAAATGAACAAATTTTAGATGATTTATCCAGTAGATCCAATTGAGTTCTTAACTGAATAATCATTTATAGCTAGCACAGATCTAGAAAATCTTTTCTTTACATATTTCCTCCAAAACCAGACAGGAAATTACTGATTTCCAGCTATTCCAAGAAACTAAAATCTAAAGAAAGTCAGATACACGTGCAAATCCAGGCAGGAAAAGAGATAACAGATAATTATTCGAAATTCAAGTGCAAATACCTGGCTTAGATTTCTTGAAACCGCCATTAGCAAATTCAGCTCTGCCTCTTTTGCGAGTATCCATAGCTCAGAGAACAAAATTACACCGAAAGAAATACAAAAATCAACTAAAAAAGATGCTTCAGTGACAAAGTATTCGGTGAAGGAAACTCGAATACAAGAAGAAATGAAATTTGCGAGGTGAGTCGCGAGATAGAGTATAAAAGAGAGAAGAAAAATAAACTAATCGATGGTCGAGCTCAAATCTTACTGAGACAGTGAAACTAGGGTTTCTCTTGCAGCTAGAGAGAGGGGTGGAGGGAGAGAAAGAGCACAACAATGAGCTTAACGAATTATAGAAAAAGTGGGGACGAAATAGTAATACATAAACAATTGTGGGTGTTTATTTATATTACTTGATCTCCTTGGAATTTAACACTTCCTTTTGTGTGATGAGAAAAAATCGATAATCGTTTGGATTTCACGTGCTCTCCGTGAGGAGTCACGTGCATGGATAGATGGGCTTTGTCTTTAAGAAATGGGCTTACGGCATGACAAACTGCCCCGGCCCAGAGCATCCATTAAACTAGGGTTCAAATTTAGATAATTCTTTGTAGCCGTCATTGGGGATTTTTATTTTGACATAAAAACTCATATACATCCATATGTACCGTATGAATAGACAAGAATATCATTTGTAAGAAAAATATCATTTACCTTAAAGAAAAGTACTTTCTTTATCCCATTTAAAATGTCTCATTTTTCTTTTTGGGTTGTCCCATTATCAATGTCCCATTTCATTTTAGGAAGTAATTATCCCTTCAAAAAGTGTGGAGCCTATCCACTTTTTAACACTTTAACTACTTTATACATTTCTTCTAAATAACCGTGTCCAAAAGAAAATGGACGTTTTAAACGGGACGGAGGGAGTATCATTTATTTTTACGCTATAATTTAGAAAATATCATTAATATAAATTATATTGAAGAAAAATATCATTTACATTAAAGAAAAATATTAAAGTCCGCATATATGAACAAATGTATAGGAGCGACCTCTTATTTTGAGTACAACCTAGGGGACTTTCAATTTGTAATAACGTTCAAACTTTTCTCAATAATATCTTCTTCTTCTTTTTTTATCAAATTGATACATAGCTTTTTGAAGAAAAAAAATAATAATGTCATGAGGCTCAAATTTCAGCCGTGAAAAATTCACTAGCATGCTAGATGATATGGAGTATACGCGTAATATAGATTTTTTTTTTTTCTGCATTAGATATAGCTTTACACGTACACTTTCCACAAGGGAATTACAATCCCATGGCATTATTGAAATATGTTAGAACCTTGTATGCTAATTTGTCAAAATTAAAAGCATGACATTATTGAAAAGAAATGGGTCAAACTTTTTGGTAAAATATGTCATTTTTCTCAATTTTAATTTAACTTTGCTCATAATTTTTTTCTTTTTTTTCTTTCGTCTTCTTTATTTTTTTAATAATAAAAATCAATCACTATGGTCGGGATAAGTTCCAAGTAAATTATCTATTGCACTATTCACAATATTAGTTATTTAATAGTTGGTTTGTTGAGTTATATACATAATGAGGTGATTTAGATTGATCTTAGAGGATGTTTGGCTGAACTTATAAGCTCCCAAAAACAGTTTATAAGCTGTTTTTTAAGCTTAAAAATAATTTATAAACTGTTTTTTAGGAGCTTATAAGCTCAGCCAAAGACCCTCTTAATTGGATCACCTCACAACCATAGTTTCCTTTTTCCGGACACAAGAAATTCTCGAACACAAATACTCATGTTTGATTATTTTTTTCATAAAATTTATTTTATGTATTGAATCATAAACAAAATGATATGTTCACCAACCTTTGTCATGGAGAAAGGAAATCTACAAAAATTTGGCTCCTTATGAATATTATATATTAGTTCTCATAATTTTTTAATCGTTAAGTTATCGTAATTTAATATCTTCATATTTTCGTCACGCAAAGTGTGAAAGCTACTGAGAAAAAGATGCCCCTTTCAAAACAAGAAAATCTACTTGAATTTGTAGACATACCTTAGTCTAGGGATATCAATGGGTGAGTTTTACCAGGACCAGAACCAATAAATAAGTAATGGTTCTGGTTCTGGAACGGATCCATTAGATACTGGATCCGGATCGGACCATCAACTATGAGTCTTAAACGGTTCGAATCTGAGCGGGTCTGGAACTAGAACCGAATAAGAACCAGAACTGGAATCGAAACCGTTGCTTTATAATTTAATGGGTTATGAGTGATTTCAAATCGATATGGATAAAACTAGCTCATTGACAAGCCTATTTAAACTTAGGCTTGTCAATAGACAGGTTTTACTCGAACCAAAACCAATAAATAAGTATTGGTTCTGATTTTGGAACCAAAATCAGATCCAGACAAACTATGGATCTAAACAGTCCGGGTCTAAAGCGGGTTTGGAACCGGAATCGAAACCAGAATCGTTACTTTAAAATTTAATGAATTTTGAACGATTTTGAATCGATCCGAGTAAAACCCACCCATTGACATCCCTACCATAATCCAAGCAATAAGACCCAATTATAAGTCTACATAAAGGTAAAACCAGTGGCACTCAACTCGTTCCACGTCGGATTGAAACTTTGGTTCATGGAAAAGTCAAATATCGCGTTTGAATAATTTATTAAACTAGTAATAATTCAAACAAATTTAAATAGAAATGTTACATCTCATTCGATCTATGTAGGAATAACTCTGCTTTCAACCCAGTAATTATATCGCAATACATAGTACTATTGTGTGGTCACAAAATTTATTTCGACATTTAATTAGAAATCCTGCACAAGCAAGCACTGTATCTAATGATTATTTATTTTTATTTTTATTTTGCAGCAACCATATTACATTTGGACTAATAAAATTGGAAATTTCCAATTATTTGACTAATTATTCAATTGTAGCAAGGGCAAGATCGTAATTTATAAGATATGCATCTGCCGAAATGAAACAGCTCACTCACTAAGTCTCAACGGCACTTTCAAAGCTTCTTAACAGCCTTAACCAAACTACATAGTTTTCATCGAACCCTCACACATATTTACAAACACCATCTCTGCACGACACATTTCACACATCAAAGCACAAGAAAGGGTTTCTCTCTCTTCAAGAAAAGATTTTTCTCTCTCAGAGCATTTCAGAAGAGGTGAGTGAGAAATGTAGAATGTGGGTTCTACTGTGTAGATTGATCTGTGTTTATTTTCTCAATGTATATCTGCATTTATTGGAGTTTGTTTTCTGTCTTTTTGTGGATAATCTCTCTGGGCTGTTATATTTTCTTGTTTCTTTGATTGATTGTGAGTGTTACGTTTTGATATTTTGTGCCTACTGTTGGAGGTTGACTGAGGAAGACAACGTGATGCGTTAATTCTAGTAAAAGAGTATGTTGTGATTTGGTTGTTGAATCAGTAAATCTGTGAACCTTTTGTTTTACTGATTGATCGATGGATAAATCAAGGGTTTAATTCGTTTGAAGAAGCTGCAAAGGTTGAAGTTTTATTCGTGGAAAGTAAGCACATTGATAGACGAACTTAATTGTGTATATTGAAAAATATAAAAAAAGATGTGTTTTCGATCACAAAATCTCCTAAAGATGATTATACGTATTGCAGATGAAATTTGATAACATTAGAAAGCCTACTCTCAGTTTGGATTTGATGTTGATGTTGTTTGTAATTGTTTGTTGTATGTATGTACTTTGCCTTGTCCTATATTTCTTTCGAAAATGGAATGTAAAGTGAGGCTCTCTCTGAAAAAAATTCACAGCATCCTTTAACTTAGAAGGACATGGCTGCAGCAGCATCTCGTATAACGCAATTTGTGGTTGCAAAGCCTTGCGTTTCTGCTTCCCACCAAACTTCTAGATCGAGCATAGCAGGTTTTGGTAATGAAACCAAAGGTGCATCTTGGACAAAGCTTAGGAGTTCGTCGTTTTTACCCACCGCACAGACCTTCTACAAGACCTGCCACAACAATGTTTCAAAGTCTGCAAGGCATGGTGTAAAAGCAATGGCTGCAGACGGTGATAAAAAATTGTTGCCAGGATTGCCCATTGATCTGAGAGGTTGGCCCTTATATTTGTTTTGCAAAGATGAATTTGCTGCTCCTATTGATGGAATTTTTTTTTTCCCAATTACGAATGATTCAAGCTGGCAAATTAGGTTACTTACTAATATACGTTGCATTGTATTCAGGGAAGAGGGCATTTATCGCTGGTATAGCTGATGATAACGGGTATGGATGGGCAATTGCAAAATCTCTTGCTGCTGCAGGTGCTGAGATTCTTGTTGGGACATGGGTTCCCGTAAGTATTTGAACTTAGTGTTTCAGCATTGTTTTAACTCTCTGAGATTATTATATTACTAATGAATAATGATCATCCACTATTTTAGGCACTCAATATCTTTGAGACCAGCCTAAGACGTGGAAAATTTGATGAATCACGCGTGTAAGAAATGATTTGTTATGTCTGTCAAGAAGTACTCATCTTCCTTTTCTTTGTCTATTGATCATCTCGGAATATTGTATTTTAGGTTGCCGGATGGTTCTTTGATGGAAATTGCAAAAGTCTACCCATTGGATGCAGTTTTTGACTCTCCCGAGGATGTTCCTGAAGACGTAAGAAGAATTTTATTAATGATACTTATGAGTTAAACATGCTGTGCCTATCCACTCATTTGTTCTTACCATGGCGCAGATCAAAGCAAATAAGCGCTACGCTGGCTCTTCTAATTGGACTGTGAAGGTCTTAGCTCCTTTGCACTTTCATCTTCGGTTTTCCCATATAGAAATGACTACTTATTACTATAATCATTTCTCCGCTACAAGCTATATGCTTTGTCGCCTCAATGAGCAAATGAAATCAGAAGTTGAAACTGAACTCTTCGTACTAGTGGTAGATATAATTAGACCCTTAGTCTGTCCGCTACATGCTATATGCTTTTTCATCATGGTTCTCGAAACTTTAAAGCAGAATTATGAGTAGTCTCAATTTGCGAGTTGCTCGGTTTCCAACATCATATATTCTGCCTCCAAATAGTCAGGAGATGCAGATAGTTTTGTTAATTAATAACTAGTTCACTTGATGAAATCTGTATCGTCTTGCAGGAAGTTGCTGAGTCAGTGAAACAGGATTTTGGCTCCATTGATATTCTTGTGCATTCACTTGCCAATGGCCCGGAGGTGATTATCTCCTTCTCTCTCCTGTTTTCCTTTTCCCATCTTTCATTTTTCTAGTGTGGCTTGTAATTACCGTATATCTTGAAATGTCAAGTAGGTCACTAAGCCTCTTCTTGAAACATCAAGAAACGGTTATCTTGCAGCCATATCTGCATCAAGTTATTCCTTTGTTTCTCTTCTCAAACATTTTCTTCCCATCATAAATCCCGGTATGTCACACCTTTCCCCATATTGGTTCGAGTAGTTTCATCAATGAGAATAAGTTTAGTGCGTTCTTTATTACTGATTTTGATCCTGTTGGCAGGTGGTGCCACAATTTCTTTGACATACATTGCATCTGAGAGGATAATACCAGGGTACATATACCCTTGATCTCTCGGAGTGTAATATGGTTTCAACTACTTCCTTCTTGGATTACATTGTGCCTTTCTTGCAGATATGGCGGTGGCATGAGTTCTGCAAAGGCTGCTCTTGAGAGTGACACACAAGTTAGTTCTCCGAATTCATGCTTTTCTCTTATTCGTCTGTTCTTACATTATCATGATGTCTCAATAACTATTCACTGGTTTAGGTACTTGCTTTTGAAGCTGGACGAAAACACAATGTCAGAGTCAACACCATATCCGCAGGTATTGATGTCCTAACCAACATTGTTGAGAACTCTCTCAACCGGTTCCAATTGATTTACTTCAGTTCCGTGCATTCTAGTTACTTGTTGACATGTTTCAGGACCATTGGGAAGCCGTGCTGCAAAAGCCATCGGCTTTATTGACATGATGATCAACTACTCATTAGAGAATGCACCCTTGCAGAAGGAGCTTACTGCCGGTGAGTTACTTCTGCAACTCTTTTCTTCTCGCTACATACACATACGGTTTTCTTGAAGATAATATCTAGTGTTTCGAAATCATCATTCCCTCTAGCTTCATAGGAATGAGAAACATGGCGACAGGACTAGTGAGTGTGCGTTTAATCTTTGTGTTTAATACTAAGCTCAACTGAATTGAACAGATGAGGTCGGAAACACTGCTGCTTTTCTGTCGTCGCCTTTGGCATCGGCCATTACTGGAGCTGTTGTTTATGTCGACAATGGACTTAACGCGATGGGAGTCGGAGTCGACAGCCCCGTTTTTCGGGATCTTGATATTCCAAGAGCCCCAAAGAATTGAAGAGAGCTACATTCAGCAGTGTGACATTAAAAAAGACTTGATTTTTATTTTTGATCTTCAAATAACTGGTTGAGGCTTGCATTTCTTGCGAATTTCTGTGTCAGAGAGAGAGAGAGAGAGATGCTAGTTTCTGGTGTTTTAGGAACAGTTAATGATTTCTGGGAAGAATATGCTGTACTACTCTAAATTTATAATCCAGCATGGGCAGCTGAATTGATTCCAGCAGATTCCTTCACTGGCTCTCTTTATATATATATATATATATGGTATCCACGAATACATAATAATCGATTGCGAAATTCAACGAGAGAGGGTTTGTGTTTGTGATTGATAATAATGAAATTATAAAAACATACGACTGAGAGTGCGCATTTTTTATATGGTAAATCTGTACAAATTTGCTGTATAAAATAAGATGACAACTAATCTATGCAGATTTATCGTGGTGGTTTTCATCATACACATATATGGCAGATCAGTTTTAATGAAATTGAATTAAAAAAAAAGTCTTTTGAAGTTTACTCTACTTTCTTATATGGTCATGAGAAATTCTTCTATTGCACAAATTATGAAAAATATATGGTAATCTTGGGTTAATATTGATTTCAGTTTTCACTTAAGCATAAAATAGTTTATGGTTGCAATTTTGGAAGGATGGAAACTGCCCTTTTCCTGTAAATTTTATATTGTATCAAAAAAATTCAAACAATATGCGACATACAATTTATATAACTATATATACATTTTTTTGAATTTTAAGCAAATTTCAAACGAAATTTCCATAGATCAAATCGATCGAAAATATTTTCAAAATGGCTCAATCAAAAAAATTCAAAATTTCTATCTATACCTGTAATCAATCACACTCATTAAGCCTCTTGAAATCCCAATTTCGCCCCTGAATTCCTCCAAGCTAATCGACATGTCACATCGCAAACCTCTAATCTCAAGCGCAAAACGGTCATTTCCTCCTCCTCACATATGACAAAATCTACAGACTGAACAAATCATCCCCAATTTCTCTTCACATTCACCACAGAAATTTCCGCCCACTATCTCACTACAAAACACACAGGAGAGAGAGAGAGAGAGAGCAGTATGAAGGCATCAATCAAATTTAGGGAGGAGCAGAGGCCACTGCTGAGAGCTAAAATCCCCATAAACATTCTCAATTACCCATTTCAATCGGGGGTTGTCGCCGGAGAATCCAAAGAGTTATCGCTGAATCTCAGCACCTATTTCGAATCCGGCCCTTCCCTCAAATTCGCCTACCGCCCAAACGATTCAGAAAGCCCCTTCAGCTTCATCTTCAAGACCGGAATCGGGCAATATGGGTCGCCGATCCGAAGCCCTCTCACCATGAGCGCCGAGTTCAATGTCATCGGCTGCCAAAACCCTAGCTTCTTCATCCGATTCAAGCCCGATATAGGCGATTTCTCGGTGAAGAAACTAATCTCCTCTGCCATCGTCAGGAAATTGGGGGGCAAATCGAACGGCGGCGCCGTCGACGAGGGGAATTTCGTCAAAAATGTCGCTGGCATTTTCCCGGCTGTTGAATCGAAGGCGGCGGCGGGGTGGCTTGTGAACGGAATAGTCAGAGGTACGGACCTGAGCGCCACGACAGCCCTCCCGCTTCGAGATTGCGCGATGATTAATTTCCGATGGGGGCTTAGGGTTCCGCGGAGTGGTGGTGCGGCCCCAGATGATTATGACGCGGTGGTGGTGCGGCGGCAGACTGATCGAGCGGGTGGGTATAGGCTGCCGCAGTTGGTGATGGACAAAATAGAGATCGAACACGTGGCAAAAGCTCATTCGAAGGCTGAGAAAGTGGGGCCCGCCGAGGAGTATGACAAGCTGGCTGGGGCGTGTTTGGAGGTGAAGAAACAGCTCGAGGTGATTCAAGCTGAGAATGGGTCCTTGAATAAGGCGTTGACGGATTTAAGATCGGATTTAACTGCCGGAAAATTGGAAATCTTGCCCGAAAACCACCGGAATAAGAAACACTCTGGTGGCGGGGCTGATCTGAGGGGAGGCAGCGGCGAAAAGAGATCGCCGGATGTGGTGGGGAAGGTAACGAAGGATTGAAGGTTGCATAATCTTTTGTTCATGTAGTGCGTGGTTTATTTAAGATTGTTACTTGCATTTCATCTTTTATTGATATAAGTGAAAGTATGTTAGTTTTGTTTAGGGTTTTTGAGTGGTAATATCTTTTTGCTAAAGATTTATGTGGTAGATTTGGAAAAAAGGAGTATGATGTGATTTTGTAAATTTCTATGCATTGAGGAAGATTTTGGTTCAATTTTCATGCATGTTATTGTAAATGGTGTTTGAGCTTCATTCATAATCTTGAAAGATTTGGGATTAGACTCACTTAGTTGATGGAATGAGTGCCATGTATTTGAGTCTCTCTAAGAAATGAGGTCTTGACTCAATGCTTCCTCTATTCCACTTAAAAAATTCAAAATTGGAAAGCCTTTTTTTTGGGTAATCTTATTCCTACAACAATGCAAGTTTTGTGTAAATTATATCATATGACATATAATACTCCTTCCATTCTCAAAATATGTTTTTGAGAATTTCAATGTCGATTTAAATAAAATTTATTGAATATTTTGTGAGTAAAGTAAGGGTATTACATTTGTATAGTATTAAATTAATTAATGGTGGATCATCAGTGATAAAATGTATAAATAAGTAATGTTATTACGAGTAATAAATATGGATAGTGGTAGGTCATGAGTGATTTAAAGTATAAATAAATGATATTATTGATGATAATAAGTTTGAAGTATTTCGTGGAATTGGAAAGAGAACAAATTTGAAGAATATAAAAAAAATTAGGAGCAAATTTTGGGAGCATATGGAGTATATTGATAAATTGAGATATGATAAATAACACTAAATAGGATAAAATTAGTTAAGGAATTCCTCATTTCATTGGATTTCTAAGCTAGCTTGGATATTACATTTATTTAAAAATCAAGAATCAAGAATTCTATTGTATTAAATGCGTTCCCTACCTATGTTTTTATTAGGAATTATGTATGTATATGCTATAATGAGATGCAACGTTCATTGCACTACACCTAAAAAAGATTGAAAGTTTCAAGCACAGACACTATCGAAAAATTCTATAGAACATATGGGTGTTACACATATATGTTCTATAGAATTTTCAGAAACTATCAATGCATTTTTGATGGTAATTGTTTTTTATTTCCACTTGGACAATGCAAAGACTTTTGAGACCTTTTGCGTGCACTCATCAGCCAACTTTGAACCAATCAAACTATTTGAACTTTTTTGGGGCACTTTGCCTATGATAAAGCAGGTTGTTTGAGCCTTTGAGGTTGTTAGTCTTCAATTATTACTAAAAATTATAGATTAATGTAGTTGACAAGTTTACATAATTCATATTCTCATATATTCGGTGTGCACTACATTTTGATAAAAACAAACTGTAAGATTTTCATTCACGATTTCACTTGATTGTCATTCCACTAAACTCTTACGTGTTTTGCGCAAATATCAAGACTTTTCAGATTTGAAAAACAAATGTATGAGCATTTAACATTATTTAATAAATGCTACAATAAAAAAAATCCACCATCGGAATGAAAACTTGGCGCCTAAATTTATATGCAATTCAAGCAAAAAGGAAAAAAGAAACAAATGAAATACGAAATGATATAGCGAAAACGCTAAAAAAATTCCTCTCTTTTTTTCTCACTAAATTACAACATATAAAAAACAATTACATGCCATTTATTGTCCCTTTCTTTATTGAAGCTATTTCTTTTTTAAAAATTAAGAGAAGTACTAAAATCAGAAAAATCAAATCAGAAAGAGCAAAGTGGCTTGACAAAGATTTTTGAATTTTGGTAGTATATTATCGTATCTAGATACGTTTAATGAAAAAACACGTCACATCATTTATAGATTTTATGTGGCGATCACATATTTTTTTCATTCTTATCTAAATTCTCCATTCACTTGCATTAGTTTTCATCCTTTTTCGATTCTAATAATAATTTTTATTATTTTTCTACCAATCTCATATCTAATTTTTATGCGATTTCATCAAATGAAAATCTATATAAAATGATACTTATATTCTCTTAACCAAATATTCGTATTTAATTGATAGTGATTGAGATTAATATCATTTGAATTGCACCATCAATTTAGTTTAATTTGGTCAAATAAATAGTTTAGGCTGAATAAATTATTTCTTCAATTTAATCTAGCCATGATAGGAGATATTTCATATAATTTTTAAATAAATTTGAATCTCATATTAATTTCTTATGACTTCATCAACTGAAATTGAAATTTTAAATAAAATACTATTTGTATCTCATATCGATCTTTCCAAAACATCAAAAATTTAAAACCTAAAAAAAATTACTTGAATCACACATTAATTTTTTATGAGACTTAATAGATTCAAAACATAAATAAAAAGTACTTAAATTTCACATTAGTCTTTATCATATGAAAATCTATGTGAAATGATATTTTATATCTCTCAACCAAAAATCAACATTTCAAAGTTTTTTGAAACAAATAATTTCTTTAATTTAATGTTAAAGTATAATTAAATAGTTTTTTTTTTAATATAATTTGAAACAATGTAATTCATTATGGATATAGGGAATGATTAATGTAAGAACCATTTTTATCGTGTGAGAACCAAAAAATGATGAATTAATGTGAAAATTGATGAATCTGATGGAAAAACGATTGAATCCAAACAAAAAAATAGAATTTTAACCTTTCATGGGATTCGAACTCATGTGAAAAAATCACTTTTATCCTAAAAAACTAAGGGAGTTACTAAAAATTAAGAGAGTTAGGTTCAAATGAGAACTACTTTTATTCTAAAAACTAAGAACCAAATGAATTTGCTATGAAAGTTGATGAATCTGTTGGGAAAGTTACTGAATTCAAAAATTCAAAATCTTTCATCCGAGTTCGAATCCCATGAGGGACGAAAATTTTATTTTTTTGATTCAGTAACTTCCCCAACGAATTCATCAACTTTTACAATGATTTTTTTTTGTTCTCACGATAAAATAGTTATTACGTTAACCCTCATATATATATATATATATATATATATATATATATATGTGTGTGTGTGTGTGTGTGTGTGTAAATTGGCTAACATGTTTTTAAATAAGAAATCACTTAATGATTTGAGAATTTGAATATTTGATTTTTAATGGTACATAATTATTTTTCATATATTATAATTATATATTTACATTTAATACTTTTTGGTACTATTATTCATTTGTACTTCAAAAATAAATATTACCAATTGTAATTTTAATATATATTTTCAATTTTTTTTACAATAATCAATCGACGTAAAGTTAACATACCTAAAATGATAATTGTCAACCTATATTTGAAACTATTTTTGTGAACCACAACATAAAATTATACCACAAAAATTTATGTTAGTCAATTTCTGGGACATTTGTCTTGGGACATGCTTTTAAAAATAAGTGTATCTTCGACACAACTCTTATTCTCACATCGATTTTTCATCAGATTTCACAACTTGTAAATCTAAAAAAAAAATACAATTTGAGTCTCACGTCAATTTTTAATGAGACTTTACCAATTGAAAATCTTAATAAATTTTTTAAAATGAATTTTGAATCCCACATTTCATTTTCATGAGACTTCACAAGTAACCAATTACTGTAACAATTAATGTCTATAAATTTAATCAAGTTTTTTTTGAGTAATTAGCGGGTATTATTATATGAATTTTGGAGTGAGAACGAATAATAAAATCATTTTGCAATCGAATTTGTTATATAAACATGTTTATGACTTTTAAACGGGTCCAACAATTAATCGACATGCCTATATGAATTCTTTTCCATTTAAATTTTTTGCTATTTATATTATTCACTATTAGGAGTGTTTGGTTTGGTGAATTGGATAAATAAGATTGATATGATAGAGTATGATATAATTATTTGGATTATTTAGTCTTATGTTTGAATTAATTGATTGTGGTGTATGATACATTGAAGGATTATGATTGAAATGTAGTATAATACCTAAATTATCATTTTGTTCCATTTTCCTTAATTTGCAAATTCATCATCATCATCATCATCATCATCATCATCATCATCATCATCATCATCATCATCATCATCACATCATTATTATTTATCTAAAATAATTTAACTAAACATAAATTAATCAAACCTATTATTAGAAGCTAAAATCAATTAATTAATTTAAAGGCCTAAAAGAGAAAATAAAACATCAACCCAATCCTAATCGATTTACAAGTCCATTTTCAAAAAGATTAAAACCAATTCTGCCTCCGTCATTGTCATCGTCGTCGTCGTCAAGACATGTAATATCCCGTAATTTTAATACTGGATTACGATAATAAATTCCGTAATTAGTATTATTAATTCAATAATTAAAATATTAATTAGTCAACTCTTGACTTTGACCAAGCATAATTAGATAATTTATGTATAAGGTTCACTGATTCTTAGTGAATTAAGGAATATAACTTCCAATAATCATTTGAACGTAATTTTCTAACGTTGAATAAATTCGACAATTACGTTTTACAGTATTGTTAAGCTATTAAGCTTAATTTCAAAATTTCTATTATTATAGGAATAAATAAAGTTGTAACAAACTTTATTTTGAACATTATAGAGATAATTCGCCTATGAGAATTTTGAGACGTTTTAAACGTCGGTTTTTAGAAATGAGTCGATAACTCAGTCAAATGATCATGGAAATATAAAATTCAAATTCCTATGATTATTTTATGATATAAGAGCATTATTTATCATCAAAATAATGCTAGAGAATTATATAATTTAAAGCCCCAAAATTAGGGTTTGAAAATCCTAATTTCCCAAAATTAGGATTTTGTGAATCTAAATTATTTTAAACACTTTTCTATGACTAAATTATTATCTAAGACATATAATATGTCACATAAGTATGTAATAGCTATTTTATACAAAAGAATAAAATATTTGGGAAGACCTTAGTGAAAATCGAAAATTAGGGTTTCTTAAGTACAAATTAATTTTTATTCTTATTCAATTAATGATATATGATAATTATTATATTATTATGACATCATTAAGGATAAAATGAGGTGTATTACAAGTTGCACAAGTTAGGTGACACATATAGGGAGTTGGACGAAAATTAGGGTTTCTAAGCATGATATTTAATTTAATTCTTATCCAATTAATGATGTATCATAATTATTATATTAAAATGATATTATTAAGGATAATATATAGTATTATATCAAGTAGCACAAGTGGAGGCACACTTGTACATAGGGACGAAAATTTACACATTTTTTAAGATTTGTGAACAAAAATCTTGCTACAATTAATATAAGAGATAAGGATTATCCAACGTTTAATTAAGGGATAAGGTGACCTAAGGATGAGTTGTAGAGATAAGATAAAATTTTGTCTCCTAACTACAAGTGGGGACCGAAAATTGCTAGATAAATATTATAAAATTGTGAATTAATTATTTTAAGACAAGTGTGATACAAGTGTATGAATAAATTCAATGCACCAAATAAAAGATAAGATATGATAAGGTTCGATAAGATTCTTGATAAAGATAGAGATAAGGTTGCAACAAGTGGGCTAGATATTTTCATATAATAATAATTAAATAATTAACCTAAGTCATAAATAGCTCATGAATGCCTTCATTTTCTTCATCCCACACCAAAAGTGACCGAAAATAGTAGAGAAAAAGAGAGTGTTCTCCAAACCTTGATCCCAAACTTAGAGCGAATAAGCGTTCGTGATAAATTCTACTCCGATTAAAGGTTAGATTTCTTACGAGCTTTGTATATACGTTAGAATTTATTTTATAAAGCTTAGTTAATATATGTGTTTTTCAAAATTATGAGACTTGTGTCAAAATGTTTAGATATTGTATTTATATGATGTTATTAAGCATGTAGTATAATTATATCATGAAATTAAGCATGCTATTAAATTAAAATATGGACCGAAAATATAGGAGGTCATATATTGATGATTTTGATTTTAATTATAGATTTGAGCATGGAATAATAATCTAGAGTATTAAATAAGCTTATATGAATTTATATAGAATTTTGAAGAACTTTAGTACCTAAGTCCAAGACTTTCAAATTTATAATATGTGATAGTAGGTTGTGATATAAACCATATTTAAGTATTATCATATCATATTGATGATGTAGATTCATAATATATGGTTGTAGGAATTTATTGAAATTTATAAAATTAATTGGACCTAAGTCAAAGTTTGAAATATGACTTAGGTAAATAAAATTCAATAGTTCATAATAAATAACAATTATGTTATAGTAAGCATAGTTAAGGATGATTAAGTGTTATGTGAATTTATTGGAAATTTTAAAATGGTTTACTTAGTGAATTATGAAAACTAAAACCATATAGTATAATTCTAAGGCATATGATTTTATTTGACCAAAGTAATTACATAATATGATCTAAAATAATGTTTTAGACATAGTATGATTTTATAGGAATTTTGGAACAAGAATTGTGCATTAAAATCGAAAATGCATAAGAAATTGAAAAAGTCAAAATGTTGACTTTATGTTGACCAAAGTCAAAATTGTTGACTTTTTGTTGACTTGGTCAAAATAGTTGACCAAAATCGTTGACCAAGGTCAACGGACACGTAATTCAATAATACGCGATCTATGTAACGTAGTACGTTTAGTAAGAATGTAACTTACGTTACGTAAGTGCATTAAAACATACATTATGTACTAAAGCGATAGAATATCCCTTATAAATTAAGAAAATTCATAATGACATCAATTGATTAAGAAACGTCAAAATAAGTCCGGCGTTAGCATTATTTGATGCATAGAAGGTTATAGACTATGATCGTCTTTATCGAACGTAACCAAAATACTAAAATGATTCTCACGTTAAGGTGATACGTGGACTTGAGCATTCGACATAGAAAGGGAACCATAGTATAAAGACCTGCGTATACGAGGTGTGGCTTTACTCTAAAACCCTTTTATTTACGATGCTTTCTTCGAAAAGTACTTCTTTACAAAGCTTTCAGTTGAGAAATGATTATGAACTGTTATTACATGCCCAAAGTATTTATGTTTTATGTATGGATCCTATCATGAGATGGTTAGCGAACCATGAAAGTTATCAGTTGTTGGGTAGCTCCCAACTTTATAGAAAATCGATATCGGATCCTATGCTAGATGCGAAATTCCTAGCCTGGATTAACGTGTACACCATAGGTGTCTGTGAGCCGTTAGCAACATCTTGACGGTCGCGGCCTCAGAGGAGCCTACCTCTACAGTGAACAGAGCAGTTATGAGAAAGTAATACAGATGATACGGATCATACATACAGAGAAAATGCCTGCGCAGGCGATCTTTTGAAAAGTGATAAAGTATTTTGGTATTCACGAGTTATTTCTACTAAAACCCTCGTGTTATACTAATGGGCAGTGTAATTTAATAAAAGTATTTTGGCGTGAGTCCACTAAGTGCATTCTTGTACTTAGCCCTGCATGTTTGTTTTTAAATGTGCAGGTTGAGCTGACGATGGATGGACAAGTGTTGAGCAGTCGGAGTTTTTGTCGCTGATATAGTTTAACCTTGAATGCATATCGTCATATATGCATTCACATGCTTTCCGCTGTTTAAACACATAGTTATGTTTTGATTATTGATGCATATCACCTTCAGATCAGTCGAACCCTCTTGTTATAGATCTGTTGGTCTAGTTATATGAATTACGTTGTATGGTCACCTCACTATCTTTTGATATATTATAAGATTGTTTATCATCTCCTTATCATTTTATGTTCTTAATCCTCATTTAATGGTAACAAATCCGCCTAATCCGTACTTTAGATTGACGGTTTATTACTTAATATCGAGCAGTTGTCCTTTGAACCCTAAAACTTTCTTTCAAAAGTTAAGTCTAGATTGAGTCACTAGACTTCTAGAAATCAGCTGACTATGCTCAACACTCCATCTCATCAAGCTCAACCAAGAAAGAGGTAAACCATCTTTTCAGTTTTGAAATTTGAAAGTTGAAAGTTAGAAAGTGATAGAGTTGAACTGAAAAGCTTTGAAAACGAGATTGAACTCATATTTTGAAAATAAGTGAAAGATGTGAAAGTTGAAAGTTTTGGAAAGCATTCCAAAAAGAATTTTACAGTGAAATAAGAAAAGTTCACAATTATATGTCAAAAAGTGATACAGAGTTTACAGAGAAACAAGAAACAGTGACATAGCTATGTCAAAGGTGATCATTGAATCACAGAAATACAGAAAGTATAAGTTATGTTATGATTTCTGAAATATTTATTTAAAGTTTTACAGCTTATTTTGAAAAGTGGGTATGTTAATCCCAAAAAGGACATAGATGCTCTAAGAAGCATGCTCACCTCTTGAACATAGAAGTATGAGTTATAGGAGCTCTATCCCTTTTGTGAGAACAAATAGTAAGATATGATTTATGAACAAACGAAAAGTTAGTTGGAAACGAACTCGAGTTTTCAACGAAGGGATAACGAAAGCAAAGGATGGAATCAAAGGAGCAAGATGCACGGGTTCAATATGGAACATGGAAAGCTAAACGAACTTTGAAAAGAAACTCGTACGAAGTATAAACGTGAGTTAATACTCGGCCAAGTGGCAAGTAACATTTACGGCAAATCGCGCAGGCAGAAAACTGCACTGCGCAGTGTTTTTGTTTTGACTCGTTCTTATTCGTTTGAACTCCGTTTCACAAACAGTTTTCGCTCACGTACTCTTATCATAACAAACTTCATTTCATATGAAGGACAGAAATTCTGAATCCTTCCCCAAAATTCGTGGGGAACAGTTGAAGTCAGACTGAAAATTTTGCTAAGAATCAAAGAACTTAGAAAGTTAAAGAGTAGAGATTCCATAAATGAAATTATGTTAAAGAATGAACATAGGATCTTAGATGTAAACATTTATCTGCCTATCAGATGTGTTTGCTTTATCTGCTTAACAGATATATCCAGTTTGCCTTATCTGCTTATCAGATATGTTTAGATGAACTTACGATAGTACTGTCTGTATTCAGATGGCAGGAAAAGGAAAAATGTCGAACGAGGAGCTCGAGTATAGAATCTTTTATTATAGACCAGGCACCGATATAAGACAATTCCTGGACGAGTTCATGCACCTTTGGATAAAAGCTCATTACCATGGAATAACAGCTCTAGATGGCGTTCAACGACTTATTAGCCTATTGCCGACAGACTGGCAAGAATATGCTAAGGAAGTAGCGAAAGAATATGTCATCCACAGAGAAAATTCGGAAGTGCTGGCATATCTCCCAGGACTCGTCAACCATCTCAAAAATACATATGACCTATATGGAGCAGCGCCTGTAAAGATCATTCCTCAACAGTACGCATGGCACTATGGAGCCCAAACCGTTAACCCATATCCTACCCCATCGCCACGCTTGAAATGAGATTAAAGTGACACAAGATCCATGTCTCATGGAAGAGACAGGAGTAACATTACCCCGACAAAGAATTGGACCACTTGTTGTATGAAACAAACATATATTTTGACATCGGCGAATTTCCAGTGAAGAATATGATTCGATGAAGGACACTCCATACGTCAAAACCTGGGGATAAATAATAAATCATGCTATAGATAGTATGGTCGGTATGTATAAAGAAAACGTAGTAGTGTAAAGTAGCATGTGTAGCATGACTAGAAATGCGATAAAAGTAGAAATAGAAGCATAGTCTTGTATAAACACTATGAGATCTTTTGAATCTTATGACTTGTACAGAAAAGTCCTCTATGAGGCATTTTCCTTATATGTATATACAATAACCCTAGAAGGGTTCTTGCGACAAAATGAGTATTAAATGGATGTGTAATTTTACTAGAGCTGTTCTATGCTTAACATTACACAAAGATGCTATGAATAGTAATTTGCGATAAACAAATATTGACTACGTTTTTATAACAGAATGCCACCCAGACGCGCACCAGAACCCGAAAATAGGAGGCGAGGAAGGAGAAGGGGCGGAGTACCCCAACCAGAAGAAGAAAAAGAAATAATACCACAACCACCTCCACCTCCACCTGACCGTAGGGTTGAGGAGTTATTCCTTAGGCAAAACCCACCTTCTTTCAATGGCAAAGGAAGCCCAGAAGACGCCGAACAATGGGTCAGGGCCATAGAAAGGATTTTCGACTTCCTTCACTGTACCACACAAGAAAGATTATCTTGTGTTGCGTTTCAACTCACCGGACCGGCAGATTTCTGGTGGGAAGCAAGAAGGAAGACGCTAACACCTGAACAAATGGAATACCTCACTTGGGATGATTTTAAGACTGAATTATATGAGAAATACATTCCCAAGAGTTATCGAAAGAAAAAGGAGATTGAATTTTTCAATCTAAAACAAGGAAAGACGACGGTGACAGAGTACGACCGTCTTTTCTGTGATATGTCTAGATACGCTCCGGACTTAGTTAGCACTGACATGAAGATGTCAGAAAAGTTCAGGGCAGGACTAAGGCCTGAGATTAAAATGTCTTTGGCAAGTCATGGAGACTTAACCTATACAGAGGCTCTAAGTCGAGCTCTAGACATCGAAGCCGCGATGCCCGAAGAAAAATCGCATCGACTCAATCCCAAATTGTCGTGACAAAGGAAGCGAAAATGGGAAGGAAGTTATAATAACAACCTTAACCGAGGAGGTTTCAAAAGGCCGTGGCGGTAACATGGCACCCCAAGGGCAAGAGTGGAAGAAACCAGTACTTTCCACGCCTATGGAAGGACCACAGGAGCAGAGAAAGGTTCCTCCTTGCCCAAAGTGTAATAGGCTGCACACAGGTGTATGTCTATTAGGTAGTATCGGCTGCTATAAGTGTGGCATGAAAGGCCACTATGCAAATATGTGCCCCGGATTACGCCCGGGAGGACAAGGGAGGCCCAATCAACCAAATCAAACCCAACCCCAAGGCGTATACGAGTCGGCCGCAGCAAAGCAAGAACGACAACAACCACAAAGGCAACAACCAGCATATCAACAGAGGCAAGCACCTCGCCATCCACAGCCAGCCCAGGCCAGAGCCTATGCGCTACAAAGGCGTCAGAACGAACAAAACCAAGGTAACCTAGCGGGTATGGGATTACTTTGTAATATACCTATTATACTGCATTACGTCGGGTGCTTCGCATTCTTTCATTTCAAAAGCATGCGTTGATATGTTAGAACTTAAACCTGAGGAAACAAATCAAGAAATGAGAATCTCATCACCTATAGGAGTATTATGACCGTTACAGTGCTTGCTCGAACTTAGAGTTGAACTTAGGCTCACTTAAGGTTCTAGCAAATAACTTGAACGTAATACCTATGGGGGATGTAGATATAATCCTAGGAATGGATTGGTTGGCCGAAAACCATTCCACGATCCTATGCAAGGAAAGAAGAATTTCGATGCAACCACCGGGAAAAGAAGCTACGAACTTTTATGGAATTAGTATGGGAAAGAAAGTCCCAATAATATCCGCACTCCAAGCAAGGAGAATGATGAACAAAAAGGAATGTCAAGCATTCCTTGTTTATCTAAATGGAGAAGAAAAAGCGGAAACAAGGGTCGAAGACGTGGAAATTGTTCGGGAATTTCCAGACGTCTTTCCTGACACGTTACCAGGACTACCCCCAGACAGGCAGCTAGAGTTCACAATTGATCTGGAGCCCGGATCAGCTCCAGTATCAAAAGCGCCATACAGAATGGCACCAAAGGAACTCGAAGAGCTAAAAATTCAAATCCAAGAGTTATTGGACTTGGGTTTTATTAGACCAAGTGTTTCACCATGGGGAGCACCTGTCCTGTTCGTCAAGAAGAAAGATGGTTCGTTGCGAATGTGCATCGATTATCGGGAATTAAACAAACTGACGCTTAAGAACAAATATCCGCTACCGAGGATAGACGATTTGTTCGATCAGTTAAAAGGTGCAAGCGTATTCTCGAAAATCGATCTTAAATCGGGATACCATCAACTAAAGATACGACCAGAAGATATATCTAAGACGGCATTCCGAACAAGATATGGGCACTACGAGTTTGTAGTTGTACCATTCGGTCTGACTAATGCACCTGCCGTATTTATGGATCTTATGAACCGAGTGTTCCATCCATATTTGGATAAGTTTGTCTTGGTCTTCATAGATGATATTCTCATCTATTCGAAGAACGAGGAGGAACATAGGGAACACTTAAGAATAGTGTTACAGACCCTACGAGCCGAACAACTTTATGCTAAATTCAAGAAGTGTGAATTTTGGCTTAAGGAAGTAATATTCCTGGACACATTGTGTCGTGAAAGGAATAAAGTTGATCCGAAGCAAGGTCGAGGTCAGGCAGGATGGAAAACACCGACCACTCAAAATGAAATTGAAGTTTCGGGATTAGGCGGTTATTATAGGAGATTCATTGAAGGATTCTCCAAGATAGCAAGGCCAATGACACAGCTACTCGAAAAGGAATTAAATTCACTTGGATGCATTTAATGCGAAAGTGAGTTTCCAAACACTTAAGGAAAAGTTAACTAGTGCACCAAGATTAGCTGTTCGATTCAAACAAAGAGTATGTTGTCTATACTGACGCTTCCAAGAATGGACTTGGTTGCGTATTGATGCAAGAAGGGAAGGTAATAGCATACGCATCACGGCAACTTAGACCACATGAGTTGAACTACCCGACTCATGACTTGGGACTGGCAGCTGTGGTCCATGCCTTAAAGATTTGGAGACATCATCTCTACGGGGTGAGATGTGAAATCTTTACTGACCACAAAAGCTTAAAATACTTTTTCGAGCAAAAGATCTTAACATGAGGCAAAGGAGATGGCTCGAATTAGTAAAAGATTATGATCGTGGTATAAATTACCACCGAGGCAAGGCAAATGTGGTAGCTGATGCCTTGAGTCGTAAGAATCAACCCAATATGGGATGTCTTTTCACACAAGAAGAAAAACTCATTAGAGAGTTTGAAAGGATGGAAATAGAGATGATTGAAAAACCACAAACGATCACGAGTCTTATTGCTACACTCACTTTGACATCTGACTTAAGAAAAAGGATAATAGACGGATAAAGGATGGAGGAAAAGTTAGAAAGTAAGAGCCAATGTAAGGTTGAAGGATTAAAAGGTTTTCAAGAAGCACCGGACAATGCCCTATTGTTTGAAGGAAGATTGTGCGTTCGAGATAACGACAAACTTGAAATGAAATCATGAGTGAAGCTCATGATACTCTTATATCGCCCACCCCTTGTAGTACAAAATGTATCAGACTTAAAGGAAAAGTTTTGGTGGGAAGGTATGAAGAGATATAGCCTCTTTTGTCGAACATTGCTTAGCTTGTCAACAAGTGAAAGCACTACATCAACGACCTTATGGAAAGCTACAATCTTTGGAGATTCACGAGTGGAAGTGGGACGATATAACAATGGACTTTGTAACAGGTTTACCAAAGTCAAAGAAGGGAAACACTGCTATATGGGTAGTAGTGGATCGCCTTACCAAATGTGCTCATTTTCTGCCTATCAAAACTACTCACGGATCGGATAAGTTAGCCCAACTATATGTGAAAGAGATCGTACGCCTACACGGAGTACCAAAATCTATCACTTCTGATAGAGATTCAAAGTTCACATCAAAATTTTGGACTAGCTTGCAAAGAGAGTTGGGAACAAAATTAAATTTTAGCACAGCTTTCCATCCACAAACAGACGGGCAATCTGAACGAACAATCCAAACACTTGAGGACATGTTACGAACAGTGGTTTTGGATAGAGGCGAAGCTTGGGAATATGTCTTACCACTCATAGAGTTCGCCTACAATAATAGTTATCAGGCAACAATCAATATGGCCCCATATGAAGCATTGTATGGAAGAAAATGTCGATCACCACTTTATTGGGATGAAGTGGGTGAAAGGAAAATTTTAGGGCCTGATACAGTAGAGGAAATGATTGAAATTGTTCGCCAAATTAGGCAAAGGATAAAAGAAGCTCAGGATAGGCAAAAATCTTATGCCGATACACGTAGATCCGAGCTACACTTTGAATGTGGCGACAAAGTTTTTCTTAAAGTCTCACCATCTAAAGGGATCATAAGATTCGGGGTAAAAGGAAAGTTAAGGCCACGTTTCATAGGACCCTATGAAATTCTTGAAAGAATAGGTCCTGTAGCCTATCGATTAGCACTTCCGCCAAGTTTAGGCAATGTCCATAATGTATTCCACGTATCGCAATTGAGAAAGTACGTGTATGACCCAAAGCACGTAATCCATCATGATGATGTGATTTTAAACCCCGACATAAGTTACGTGGAAGAACCTACGGCTATTTTAGATCGTAAGGTTCAAAGAAATGAGAATAAATCAATTAGTTAGTGAAAGTCCTGGGGGCACCACGGACGAAAGAAGCGCGTGGGAACTCGAGGACGCCATGAAAGAGCGATACCCGAACACTTTTGAGGTATGCAAATTTCGAGGACGAAATTTTTTTTTAAGGGGGGTAGAATGTAATATCCCGTAATTTTATTACTGGATTACGATAATAAATTCCGTAATTAGTATTATTAATTCAATAATTAAAATCTTAATTAGTCAACTCTTGACTTTGACCAAGCATAATTAGATAATTTATGTATAAGGTTCACTGATTCTTAGTGAATTAAGGAATATAACTTCGATAATCATTTGAGCGTAATTTTCTAACGTTGAATAAATTCGACAATTCGTTTCAAAGATTGTTAAGCTATTAAGCTTAATTTCAAAATTTCTATTATTATAGGAATAAATAAAGTTGTAACAAACTTTATTTTGAACATTATAGAGATAATTCGCCTATGAGAATTTTGAGACGTTTTAAACGTCGGTTTTTAGAAATGAGTCGATAACTCAGTCAAATGATCATGAAAATATAAAATTCAAATTCCTATGATTATTTTATGATATAAGAGCATTATTTATCATCAAAATAATGCTAGAGAATTATATAATTTAAAGCCCCAAAAATTAGGGTTTCGAAAATCCTAATTTCCCAAAAATTAGGATTTTGTGAATCTAAATTATTTTAAACACTTTTCTATGACTAAATTATTATCTAAGACATATAATATGTCACATAAGTATGTAATAGCTATTTTATACAAAAGAATAAAATATTTGGGAAGACCTTAGTGAAAATCGAAAATTAGGGTTTCTTAAGTACAAATTAATTTTTATTCTTATTCAATTAATGATATATGATAATTATTATATTATTATGACATCATTAAGGATAAAATGAGGTGTATTACAAGTTGCACAAGTTAGGTGACACATATAGGAGTTGACGAAAATTAGGGTTTCTAAGCATGATATTTAATTTAATTCTTATCCAATTAATGATGTATCATAATTATTATATTAAAATGATATTATTAAGGATAATATATAGTATTATATCAAGTAGCACAAGTGGAGGCACACTTGTACATAGGGACGAAAATTTACACATTTTTTAAGATTTGTGAACAAAAAATCTTGCTACAATTAATATAAGAGATAAGGATTATCCAATGCATTTAATTAAGGGATAAGGTGACCTAAGGATGAGTTGTAGAGATAAGATAAAATTTTGTCTCCTAACTACAAGTGGGGACCGAAAATTGCTAGATAAATATTATAAAATTGTGAATTAATTATTTTAAGACAAGTGTGATACAAGTGTATGAATAAATTCAATGCACCAAATAAAAGATAAGATATGATAAGGTTCTTGATAAGATTCTTGATAAAGATAGAGATAAGGTTGCAACAAGTGGGCTAGATATTTTCATATAATAATAATTAAATAATTAACCTAAGTCTATAAATAGCTCATGAATGCCTTCATTTTCTTCATCCCACACCAAAAGTGACCGAAAATAGTAGAGAGAAAAAGAGAGAGTGTTCTCCAAACCTTGATCCCAAACTTAGAGCGAATAAACGTTCGGCGATAAATTCTACTCCGATTAAAAGGTTAGATTTCTTACGAGCTTTGTATATACGTTAGAATTTATTTTATAAAGCTTAGTTAATATATGTGTTTTTCGAAAATTATGAGACTTGTGTCAAAATGTTTAGATATTGTATTTATATGATGTTATTAAGCATGTAGTATAATTATATCATGAAATTAAGCATGCTATTAAATTAAAATATGGACCGAAAATATAGGGAGGTCATATATTGATGATTTTGATTTTTAATTATAGATTTGAGCATGGAATAATAATCTAGAGTATTAAATAAGCTTATATGAATTTATATAGAATTTTTGAAGAACTTTAGTACCTAAGTCCAAGACTTTCGAAATTTATAATATGTGATAGTAGGTTGTGATATAAACCATATTTAAGTATTATCATATCATATTGATGATGTAGATTCATAATATATGGTTGTAGGAATTTATTGAAATTTATAAAAATTAATTGGACCTAAGTCAAAGTTTCGAAATATGACTTAGGTAAATAAAATTCAATAGTTCATAATAAATAACAATTATGTTATAGTAAGCATAGTTAAGGATGATTAAGTGTTATGTGAATTTATTGGAAATTTTAAAAATGGTTTACTTAGTGAATTATGAAAACTAAAAACCATATAGTATAATTCTAAGGCATATGATTTTATTTGACCAAAGTAATTACATAATATGATCTAAAATAATGTTTTAGACATAGTATGATTTTATAGAATTTTGGAACAAGAATTGTGCATTAAAATCGAAAATGCATAAGAAATTGAAAAAGTCAAAATGTTGACTTTATGTTGACCAAAGTCAAAATTGTTGACTTTTTGTTGACTTGGTCAAAATAGTTGACCAAAATCGTTGACCAAGGTCAACGGACACGTAATTCAATAATACGCGATCTATGTAACGTAGTACGTTTAGTAAGAATGTAACTTACGTTACGTAAGTACATTAAAACATACATTATGTACTAAAACGATAGAATATCCCTTATAAATTAAGAAAATTCATAGTCGACATCAATTGATTAAGAAACGTCGAAAATAAGTCCGGCGTTAGCATTATTTGATGCATAGAAGGTTATAGACTATGATCGTCTTTATCGAGCGTAACCAAAATACTAAAATGATTCTCACGTTAAGGTGATCGTGGACTTGAGCATTCGACATAGAAGGGAACCATAGTATAAAGACTGCGTGATCACGAGGTGTGGCTTTACTCTAAAACCCTTTTATTTACGATGCTTTCTTGAAAAGTACTTTACAAAGCTTTCGGTTGAGAAATGATTATGAATCTTATTACATGCCCAAAGTATTTATGTTTTATGTATGGATCCTATCATGAGATGGTTAGCGAACCATGAAAGTTATCAGTTGTTGGGTAGCTCCCAACTTTATAGAAAATCGATATCGGATCCTGTGCTAGATGCAGAATTCCTAGCCTGGATTAACGTGTACACCATAGGTGACTGTGAGCCGTTAGCAACATCTTGGCGGTCGCGGCGTACAGAGAGGAGGCCTACCTCTACAGGCGTGAGCAGTTTATGAAAAGTAATCTGATGATACGGATCATACATACGGAGAAAATGCTGCGCGATGCGATCTTTGAAAAGTGATAAAGTATTTTGGTATTCACGAGTTATTTCTACTAAAACCCTCGTGTTATACTAATGGGCGATGTAATTTAATAAAAGTATTTTGGCGTGAGTCCACTAAGTGCATTCTTGTACTTAGCCTGCATGTTTGTTTTAAATGTGCGAGTTGAATGACGATGGATGGACAAGTGTTGAAGCGATCGGAGTTTTTGTCGATATAGTTTAACCTTGAATGCATATCGTCATATATGCATTCACATGCTTCCATTGTTTAAACACATAGTTATGTTTTGATTATTGATGCATATCACCTTCGGATCGATCGAACCTCTTGTTATAGATCCGTTGGTCTAGTTATATGAATTCGTTGTATGGTCACCTCCTATCTTTTGATATATTATAAGATTGTTTATCATCTCCTTATCATTTTATGTTCTTAATCCTGTTTAATGGTAACAATCCGTCTAATCCGTACTTTAGATTGACGGGCATTACAAGACAAGAGCGACAACGAGCGCAACTCTCTCTCTTCTCCTAGTCTCTTTCCCCAATCTCTTCTATTCCCACTAAGCACAACTTTCAAACACATAAATCAGATGCCTCATCCCTCCTCTTTTTACTCAACGCTACTGCCAAGGACAACAGCTCCCACTGTCTCGGCTCTTCTCTCTTCATCTTGCTCGTCTCTTTCGAATCTAATTCATTCTCATCTTGATAATCTCTCTCCATATCTTACAAACACTCATATTTTCATATTTATAAGATTGATATTATGTCAATTGTGTGTTTGTTAACTAATTTGAGCTTATTTGATTTTATTGTGTAGAACTTGTTATTTGCTTGTTCTTTGAGTAAATTTGTAGAAACATGAGGACAAAGTTAAAGAGAATGAGCATGATAGGAATTAAGTTAATCTCAATACGAGTTCATGGATACAAACGGATCAAAAATAGACTTCAAACGAAGAAGAATAGGCCCGAAAAAAAATCAGCGCATGGAAGCTCAGTGGTCTCGCAGTCATGGGTATGCGGTTGTGGGCATGCCAAAATCGTCCAGTATGGCCCCTCAGCCATGGACACACAGTCGCGGGCCTTGACCGCGTGTGGCGCCGAGTTTCCCACATATGAAAGGTGGATTTTTAAGTTTTTACCCTATTTTGAACCAATTTAGGAGATATAGTGTTATATTTTACTACTACATATATAAATACACATAAAAAGATCTGCAAAAAGCACACACATAAGAAAATACAACTTTTATATTTTTGTAGAGCTTTTGAGAACAAGAGATAGAGTAGATAAGATCAAGGACTTAAAGATAGCGAGAGTTTTACGAATCTCTCTATATTTTTTTATCGTTGATGATTTTATTTTTCTTTGATTTTAGTCTACTAGTTAGTATGTCTAAGTGTAACTAGTTTTCTATTATTCTATAGTTTGAGAATAAACAGATGGTGATTGTTGAATACTATTTAGATTAATTAATCTAGTTCTTTTCTTCCTTTTTATGTTCTTAGATTTAATTGTTTGCTTAATTTCTTGATCACTAATTTTGTATGATTTATTGTGTTGGTTTGATATCGAGAGATAAAGACTAATAACTGATTGAGAACATAAAACATATTTTTCAATATTAGCTGAAAGGTCTTGAGATTTGTGCGAAGACTTATAATCTTATCATTCTGTTTGAAGTTGCATGTTTAAATAACAATTTGGACATAATAATATTGCATGTAATCCACGATTTATTCGCTACGAGAATAGGTTTCACCTATTTATGTGATTGTCTTAGGAAGAATTGAATCTGTAATTGATAATTGAGTCGGACTGGTTTGATTATTTGAATATGTTGAAATCGAAGCTCTTGGATATTCTTTTATCTGTTTTAATCTTCAATTTCTACATCTTTGTTATTTAATTTAATTGCATATTTTAGGTGTTTAATTACAACTCCGAATGTTTAAAGTTTAGATAGAGAATTATAGTTAGGGATAGTAGTCAGTCATAGTATTACAGTCTCTGTGGAGTATGACCTTGTTTGCTACTATATACAATATCACTCGTACACTTGCCATGTGATAAAAGAACTAGCGAACAATCGCTCATCACTCTCACTTTCTCTCTAATCTCAGATAGAGATCAACGAGTTTCTTCTCTTCCTCAAATTTCCCGGTGAGCCACCGCCATCAATCATTGTCGCAGCCCTAAACTTGCCGACTATAGCCGTTGACGCAGCCATCAATGTTTCCTTTCTATCTACGTGGTAACAACAACTGTGATGTCGCGCCTCCTCCTTTCCTCTCGTCGTAAATGGATGCAATAACACCCGTCGTCTTGACTTCTCTCAGAGATGGAGAGACGATAGAAATGATATTGTAGAGAACAAGAGTTTAGAAGAAATTTTGTATTAAAATTGAAGGGTGATTACAGAGACAATCCAAATTTGGAGTAATTAATTATCATGCAATTGGATGATAAGAGGACGAGCCGAATAATCCAAATAAAAATGTGATTAAGCTAGATTATTCTATTAATTATGTATAATCACTCAAACCAAACACCCCCTTAATGTATACTTTTTAATGTTTAATTTTTATTAAGATGGATGGTCGATTAATATTACAACTTATGTTTATAAATTTAAACGAGTTTATGTGAATAATCGGGTGTTTGGACGGATATAAATATATAATTTCTAGACGGCTTCAGGTGGTTGAAACACAACCGCATCATTTCTATTAATCTTTGTGCTTCGTCATGATCAACGACTCTGGGTGAGGAAATCCTATTTCATTAATTCGCTTCATCGCCGTAATCCACCACAAT
The DNA here is from genome assembly GCA_036937905.1 of Salvia rosmarinus. Lineage (NCBI taxonomy): Eukaryota > Viridiplantae > Streptophyta > Magnoliopsida > Lamiales > Lamiaceae > Salvia > Salvia rosmarinus. The sequence goes on along the minus strand of CM072824.1, from coordinate 20,227,095 downwards.
CAATGATTGAGGACGACGTAAAGTACTCCGTCAAAATTCAACAGAATATAACTTTATGTTTGTGTGTGTGTGTGTATATATATATATATATATATATATATATATATAGAGGTTCAAATAAGAACCAATTTTAACGTGAGAACTAAGAACTACAAAAATTCTTTACGAACAAAATGAATATGCTATGAAAGTTAATGAATACAATGCGAAAGTTAATGAATCCAAAAATTCGGAATCTTCACCAGGGTTCGAATCCCATGAGAGACGAAAATTCTATTTTTTTTTATTCATTAACTTTCGCAGCGTATTCATTAACTTTCATAGCATATTCATTTCTCATGTTCTCACAATAAAAATGGTTCTCACATTAACCCTTCCATATATATATATATATATAATATCCAACCATATCATCTTGATATAAAAATTCATTTGTTATGTCCACAATAGACACAACATAAAGTAATTCACCGTCAAAATTCGACGAGTTGTACGCTAATCTTATCTATGTACGATTAGTAAGCAAAGGTTCTTCATCATTCCTTAATCCTAAGTGGCATCCTTATATTTCTTCATTTTTATTTATCTAGATTCTCCTTTAATTTCCTTGCTTACATTCACATTCTTTTTAAATTCTAACTAGTATATAACCCATCGAGTTTTGACGGAGAATTACTTTATGTTGTGTTTATGGTTATAACAAACAAAATAGTTTTTATATTTGGATGATCCGTCTAAGTCTAATATATACTCCTTATGTCCCATAATTTCCTTCATGTGAATCTTCGACACAAGTTTGAATAAAAGTTGTTGAGTGCATAATTAGTGGAGTAAGAGTCTCACATTAGTGTAGTGTTAATCAAATTAGTGGTGGATCACGGGTGGTAAAATTTATAAATAAGTGATTTTTTGAGAGTAATAAACAGAGATATGTGAGCCATGAGTGGTAAAAGATATAAATAAAAAGTGTTGTTGAGGGTAATAACTATGAAGTATTTTATGATTTTTTTCTATTAATCGAATAGGAAGAAGTTTGGTGGACGTGCTAAAAGAAAAACTAGAAAGAAAAATAGGGGGATGAAGGGAGTATTAGTTAATATGGAGTTCTAACACAGGAAGATGAACCAAAATGTCATATAGTTTAGTCATCGGACCTATCATGAATGTATATAGTTGTGGGCGTCTCAAACCCAATTACAAATTGATTTACTATTCATTATTGTTTCAAACCATATAATAATACCTATCAATTATCTGAACCTGTGTAAATATATAAAGATTAATTGTTACAGTAATTGATTTTTTGTCATTTTACACGAATCGAGGCGAACACCCCCAAGCTCGGGCTCGAGCTCGAATTCGAGCTCTAAATTGAGCTCGAGCTTGGTTCGTTATAAAAATTTTGAGTTCGCGCTGCTCGAATTCGATTCGATAATTACTCGTTTATAAGACATATTTAAGTTCGAGTTCGAGCTTGGGTCAAATTTGACTTGCAGAATAAATAAATAAATAAACCATGTTACTCGAGCTCGAATCCGACATTGCTACAATCAAATATGAAATTTTAGCTCGAGGTCGAGATCGTTCACAAACCTCATTTAGCTTATGTATCCAAAAATAATATGTTCATCAAAAGTTACCAAAAATTAAGTTAAACATCAAAATGAAGCATGATTCATCGCCACTTGATCCAGAAGCTCTTAAAACATAAGCATTGACCTATAAATTTCCAAAAATATCCAAATTAGGGAACAAAAACACTATCAAATATAAATATATAGACTACACAACTTTAAAATAAATAATGTTATCAATTCTTTTCACGTGACTCTAAATCAAGTTAAAGTATGAGGCTCGTTACTATGTTCACGAACATATTTGTTTTATGATTCACAAACTAGCTCGTTTAAGTATGAGCCGAATATTTCTAAACTCAAGCTCGACCCTAAAATTTTATCAAGCTCGATTTGAATTTTTTAAATAGAGCTCTAAATATCTCGCAAGCGACTTGGTTTGTGTAAAACCTAGTTGTACACACACGATATACAATTCAAAAATTTGAAGAGTAGCCAGGGTATAAAAACAAAATATTAAACTCGAGTAGAAGTTTTATTTACCTAATTCAGGGACAAACGTTAAGAAAAAAAAATAGTTATATACTTCCCAAATATTTAAATATTCGATAAGTTTAGCGCAAATGTCTCGATATTGAATTGGGACCTTGTATATAGGGGGTGAGTATTCGGTTATTCGGTTGATTTCAGACGAAAAAAATAACCGAATCGAATTAACCGAATGTTATTCGATAACCGAACCAAATTAACAGAAATATATTTCGGTTAAACCGATTTTTTAACAAATTGTTTTTTCAAAAATAAATAAATAATACTCCATCCGTCCACTAAATTCGTGCATTTAATTCCGTTTTGATCCGTCCATGAAAAATGTGCAATTTCCTTTCTTAGATGTGGACCCCACATACATCTTTTAACTTTCAACCCCATTTATCTCTTTATTTACAAAAATACCAGCATGACCCACTTTTAATTAACCATAATCTATTTAATTAAAACCATCCTCACCTACCACCTACCAACTACTCACTCGTCCATATCCATCCACCCCATCGGTTGTCTCTGGAACCATCTCTCCACTTTAACAAAATACAAACCCTAATCGATTCTCTGAACCATTTCCCAACTTAAAAAAACAAACCTAGAGCATTATCTTCTTCAATGCCTGAAATCACGTCGCCTCCCTTCGAAGGCATAGTTGATTCCTCATTTGATTCGTTGGATACTGTAATATTAAACCAATGATTTCCATTTGAAAGTTTGGTTGAGTACTCATGGGAGCAGAGCTCTGGTGTCGTGGTTTCGGAGTCGGTAGATCTACACGTATCATCCGGGATTCATGAAAGATCGACCGTCGTGGTTCCAGAGTCGGTAGATCTACACGTTTCCTCTGAGATTCATGAAAGATCGACCGTTGTGGTTCCAGAGTCGGTAGATCTACACGTTTTCTCTGAGATTCGTGAAAGATCAGTGGTCGTGGTTCTAGAGTCGGTAGATTTATATATATCCTCTGAGATTCTTGAAAGGTCAGCCGTTGAAAAAAAAAAAAATTCTTCGATGCCTAAGAATTTGGTGTCCTAGTGTTTTGATGCTTCTCTAACAGGTTTTCCTCCAAACTTTAAACTTCGAGTTTTGATTTTACTTGTTTGTTTAGTTGGCCTGATTATTTGCATTTTTTTGGGTGTAGTTGGCCTGTTATATTGTACTGATAATGCATTTATTCTTTGCAGGCGTAGTTGGCCTGATTATTTGCATTTTTTTGGCAAAGTTGGCCTGCTATTCTGTATTGATACTGCACTTGTTCTTTGCAGGCGTAGTTGGCCTGATTATTTGCATTTTTTTGGCGTAGTTGGCCTGCTATACTGTACTGATACTGCACTTGTTCTTTGGTGGCGTAGTTGGTCTTATTATGTGCTTTTCTTGTTGGGCGTAGTTGGCCTGATTATTTGAACAGATGCTACACTTGTTGTCTTTATGCTGGTAGGGTATGTTATGAATGGACGTTGTACTTGTTCTGATTCTGTTGTGCTTGGTAATTCCATGTGATGGCTTATCCGCTGAGGGCTGAGTCAATAAATAATTCCCTGCCATATAAATAGCCACCACTAGGAAGTTAAAGGTCATAGATTTGGAGGTTTATATTTGGGCAGTGCTGATTATGTATTTTCTGCATTATGGTTATGTGAGTATGTGATTTTTGTGGATGAATGGTTATTCAGTTGAGGGTTAAGCTAACAAACTGACCACTATGGACTTAAAATCCTAGTTTTGGAGGTTTAATATGTGGACAGTGCTGATGAAGTATTTTCTGAATTAATGGTTATGTGAGTATGTGATTTTGTGGATTAATGGCTATCTGCTGAGGGTTAAGCTAATAATCTGAAGCTCTGCCATATTATAGCCACCACTATGTACTTGGATTCCTAGTTTTGAAGGTTTAAGCTATGTAGTAATGGAATGATTAAAAGGTCGATGATGAAAATTAATTTTTTAAATAAAGCTGAGACTTTAGATAACAAAATGACAATTGACATAGCAAAAACCACAAAGTTACATGTTAAACAACAACTAAAACAACTTGGTATGTTGCTTATGTTGTAACTAATGCAAAAAAAGTCTACTACCTTAAAATTAATACCCAAAAAGATTCATGATAGGTCCAATATCATAGTTGGAACCACAGTTATTCTCTGGCTGCCTTAAATACTCCAAACATTCCTTGACAAGCATTTCATCTACTTGAATGGATTCTGGCAGTGTTCCCAACCTAGACAATCTTGTCTTGTTCATGTGTGGAATTTTGTAATTGTTGCCTCCCTTGACTTTCATTATCTCTGCATAACAACCTTGCAATGTTAGAAAAATATTGTTAAGTGTTGTTGCAGACAGTTCTTCAAATGATGTAGTCACATTCTGTAAAAGATCATCCATATCCATTGCCAATTTATCATCTTGCAGTGACTGTATTGCTCTGAAAAAATCTAGATCATTAACATTTGTGTCAGGAGAATTGGGGGGTTGACAAACTAGTGTGATATTGAACCCATTTGAGTTCGCTGCAGCAGTAAAATTTGGATCATTGTGAGAGATATGAGGTTTGGCATTGTCTTGTTGAATGAATATTCTCTTACTTGCTGTACTTGACCATTTAAACTTTATTGCTGGTATAACCTGATATTTAACAAAAACTAAATGATGAATCATATATGATCTGATAGTTCATAGAATAAATGACCAACAAGGTAATGAAATTCATTACCTGATTTATGAGCATGTCCTTAATGACTTCTTTTGTAATAGCTTGCATGGGTTTGGTCTCTAAAGTACCATTTGACCTGTTTTTTGAATTTCTCTTTGCTGGAACCATAGTTTTGAATGGAAAGATTCCAAATTTTCCATCAAAAAGAATTTCTCCATCACATGTGATATGTGGTCTGCTCACAGCACACATAAACATAACTTTGGTGATAAACCTCTTTGACTTACATGCTCTATATGGTTCTAACTCATTTGGGAGTAGGTAGTACCTATCCACAGCTTTGGTCATATAAAACCACTCTTCATCTATGTGGATTATGTTGTGCATTGTCTGAAAATCAATGTTTTCACTGTAAGGATGATCATACCTCAATTGACTCAAACTAAACTTGAGTCTAGCAAGTTTGTTTGTCTTTGAAAGTACAGGTTTTATAGCACTTGTATGAGGCCTTATCAATTTTAGTTTAATCCAATTACCTAACAAACTTTTGCTTATTTCTAATTTTGTAGCCATCTTTCTAATTGATGATCTTTCAAGCACAGAAAGTAACATGATTTTTTCAGTATCTACCACCTTTCTATCTTTATGTACTTTACCTTTCTTGTTTGAATAAAACTGCACTGGAGCTCCCCTAGCAAGATGTTCTTTTGTTTCTTTTCATATTTTGCATATTGTCCTTTTGTTGTATCCAAAAGAAGCTGCTGCCTCACTTAGTGCTCCTCTGTTTATAACACCATCGATGCATCTTTGAAGAAGAAATTGAGCAATGTGGACTGTGACATCAAGGACGTTTGAAGCTCCCATTTTGTTGTTGATATGAAGTCTTTTGATGAAGATAGAAGTTTTTTGTTAGCTGATGTTAGGCTTTTATAAGCAAACTTTGGTGGGAACTTGAATTTGCTTACTATTGTAAATTTCCCTCCATTTATTTGGATCTTGTCAGTCAGTTTATATATTTGACGGCTTATGCACATTTTGAAATATTTAATCTGTTTTAAGTTCATTTCTCGATATGTACTGTTGACAGCTTAAATTTAATTCATTTTACAAAATCGAGAAATGCATTAATTTAAAATATGTAATCTATGTTTAAATGTATTGTTGTGGGACCAATCAATTAGAAAGATTAACAACAATTAATCATCTTTAATTACTTTACTTTAATACCCTTACAATGTGGGTCACTTTCTCCACTCATTCCATATTTATTAAAACTCGTGCCACCAAAAGTAGTGAACGTTTATAGTGAACGGAGAGAGTATTATATATTGATATAATATATATATAAAAAATTTATATTTTGCAAAAAATAATAATTAATAGTATTATATAATATTATATTTTACAAATATTATATATTGATATAAAAGGGAGAGAGAAAGAAATGAATAGGATATTGATATATTTAAATTACAATTCCAAATAAATAATATATATATATATATATATATATATATATATATATATATATTCGGTTTTTGGTTATTCGGTTAAAAAGATTCCGAACCGACCGAATTACCAAATTTTAAAACGGTTTTAACCGAAATAACGAACCAAATTTTATTTTTCGGTTTGGTTATTCGATTTTCAATTTTTTTGCTCACCCCTACTTATATATAAGTATTTAACGTCACAGAGAATATAGTGCAATAGAGATTTCTATTGCAATCTCTATTGTCATAAGAAGCTTTTCTCTTTATGGACATATAATAAACATATATACTACTCCCTCTGTCCCATTTAAAATGTCTCACTTTTCTTTTTGGGTTGTCCCATTACAAATGTCTCATTCCATTTTATGAAGTAATTATCCCTTCAAAAAGTATGGACCTTACCAACTTTTTATCACTTTAACTACTTTATACATATCTCCTAAATACCCGTGCACAAAAGAAAGATGACAGTTTAAATGGGACGGAGGGAGTATTTTATAACGCTTCATAAAAAATAGATCGAGTTCAAGTAGAACTCGAAAACATTACCCGAAATATAACAAAATACAATTTTATAGGGATTATTAATACATTTAAATTACAACAAGAACCACTAAATCGAAATTATTTAGGACTCAATAAATTAATCCAACGAACAAATCATGCATAAAATGAAAACAATCAAAAGACATTAGATCACAACCACAATTACGACATTAAAATTATCGAAGAACCCAATAACACATAGTCTTTAAGAACCAATGCACAAAATTGAGCATGGAAATGCCCAATTAAGAAACTTTAAGGTGATGATTGGTATACATAAATTAAATTAGATATGAATGGAATGAAATTGAACATGTGATTCATATGACGGATATGTATAAGAAATGAATGGAAATGAATGAAATAAAAATAACCATTATTTCTATAATGTATATTATTATTATTATTATTTAGGAATATTATTATTATTATTAATATAACTATTTCTTATATTACTAGTTATTTATTATCATAAATACTACTATTTTTATTATTATTATTTTATAAGATAAAAGATAAATAAGAATAGTTTTGTTAGAAAAAAAGTAAATTTGACTAGTTCCATGTTTATGTGAATAACTAATACCCTATGAAAGGAGATAAATAATTAATCCCATATTTATGGAAATAAATATTCTTTCAGAAATGATAATTCCTGATATAAAAATCTTATCACCATAAGATTGAAAATAGAAATCATCATTTCATTATAATTTCATTCCTGTATACTAGCTGCTATCTAGACGTGGCTAAATATATTACTTAACAAAAATAAAAAAACCCAATTGTTCCCAAAAAATTAAATAGGAAAAAGAAAATAAAAATTCATTGAGCCGAAAGAAGGAGCGGCGCTATAGCCATGAGCCGACAGTATAAATACCCAAGAAAGAAGAAAGCCACGACGAGAAACACTATAAATTGGGATTTAGGAAATGATGGAGAAGAAAAAAATTGGTGTGTGTTTTTCTTTTTGGAATACAATACAACCCTAGACCTTTGGTAGCAGTATAAGTACATAAGTATAACACCACCCCTTTCATGGATTTTCTTTTAAAATTATGGAATAAATCGACGCGAAACTATTAAAACCAAATTGAAACTGTACGCACCGCACCGTACCCTAACACATCCACCCAACCCCACCTTCTCTCATGACCAAACCGGACGGCCTCGCGCCGGAGACCAACGACGACGTTTCCCCCGCTGCCTGGGGGACTTGGGAGGAGCTCCTCCTCGCCTTCGCCGTCAACCGCCACGGCACCGCCGCCTGGGACTCCATAGCTTCGGAACTTCAGAAAAGGACATCGGACCCTAAACTCTGCCTCACCGCGCATAACTGCAGGTCCAAGTATCTCGACCTTAAACGGCGATTCGTCTTCAGAAATGGCGATTTGGAGGGGGAGGCCGGCCGTGACGAGAAATCGAACGTCGAGGAATCCGCGCCTTTGCTGGAGGAGCTCAGGAAATTGCGCGTGGCGGAGCTCCGGCGAGAAGTGCAACGTTACGATCTCAACATCGAGTACTCCTTAACGATTTCCGTATACACGATTGAATTGTTGAGAGATCTGAACGTCACGGAATATTTGTTTGAATGGGGAGAGGCAATTTCCTGTTTTCTGATCTGGCGTTTTGTACAGGTCGCTGGAGTTGAAGATGAAGAGAATGGAAGAGGAACGGGAAAAAAGCCTGAGGAGGGAGGAGAGCGCGGCGGATCTAGAGAATAACGTCGAGGAGAAGATAGATTGTGAACCGGAGACGGAACCGGCTGCCGGAGGTGAACCGGCCGTCGTCGGAAGATTGGAGAAGGATCAGCTGTCGGTGAATGAATCCAACTCGACAGATCCAGGAGCGGAGAAGTTGATAGCCAGCGAGGCGGGATCGGAACCGGCCGGAGCCGGAGGGGAGGAGGTGAGGAACGATCGAACCGAACAGACGAGTGACGAACCGGCTGAGCCGAAACCCGAACCGAATCACAAGTCGGTAAGGGAGGATTCCTGCAACGGGAGTTCGAACAGTATAGAGGAGACCGACCGAAAGGCGAAAGCCGAACTGGTGGCCGGGTCGGCCGAGTTGGCTGAGTCGGAGGCCGAGTCTGACGGCGGAGGCGCGGAGGCGATGAAGGAGAACTCGGATGTGCAGAGCTCGGCAAGCAGATCGAGGAAGGAGGAGGGAAGTGATAAGGTGCGGCGCGGGAGTACGAGTGGCGATGAGCGTGAACACGAGGATCAATCTCGTGCCGTGAAAGAATTGTCCGCCGAATCGCAGCCGTTTGTTGACTTTCTACAGGCTATTCGCGCGCCGAAGATTGGCTCTGTCTTCGAGCGGCGGCTCCGGAGCCAGGTGACTTACTTATATTTTTTACATTAATTCATTATTCTTTTTTTTTTAATTTCCTCGTTGGATTTATTAGTCGCTTATTTTTTTCCGATGATTTTAATGATTGGGTCAGAACTAAAATGGACGTTTTTTTCTTCTTTCTGAAATAATATCTATTAATTTTCTCTTTCTTGAAGAGATTACAAGAATATATTCTAAAATAAACAATCTTATGCATTTGAATTTATTCAAATAAATCAAAATATTCGTATTTGAATGGAATTGGATCCTGTAAAGTTTTCTATTATATACTTCTTTGAAGGCTGGATTTAGTAAGTTCTCTGATTGACCAGTCAATATTTATTGATCTCGATTTCATTATTTTGTTTTTCGTTTCATAAATAAAAAAATAATGGTCAAAAATGAATTCCACCCACAGCCTCTGAAATACGGCGAGCACGGAAATATCCTTTTTTCTTTTCTGTATTTATTATTTCACAATATTTGTCATAAGTCGAATTATGACCTTATTTTTGAAACTTCATCTTTTCTTAAAAAGAATTTAATGTTTGATAATAGTATCTGCCTGGTTATTAACGTGCAAAGTTTTGGCTGCCTAATTTTCTTTTGTTGACAAATACATATATTAATTAAATTCAGACCCTAGATTAATTATGGATGCTGCAATACCCTCGTATGGTATTCAAACATTATTTGTCAAAATACGAGCTGATATTTATTATTTTTGGGTTATTTTCTGGGCCTTAGATTCCGAACTTAAATAACATCTAATATGAAATTGGAGATTTTTTTAGCTATTCGCAGCCGCTATTGATGAATGTGCTCCGTTGTAACGGTTCGTCTTTCTCCTTTTTTTTAGCTACTCGCAGCTGCTATTCGTGAGTGTGCTCCGTTCAAGTCGTTCCTTAACGGCTCCATCTTTCTCGTTTTGACAGGAAACGTCGAAATATCAGAAGCTGATTCTGCAACACATGGATCTTGAAACAGTCGAAACCAGAATGAAGGCAGGCTGGTACACAGGGTCCGGCACCAAATTCTATCGCGATCTCTTGTTGCTCGTGAACAACGCCCTCGTGTTCTTCAGCAAGAACTCGTCGGAGGCGAGCGCGGCCGTGGAGATTCGACGTCTCATCTACAAGGAGATCTCTCACAAACACACCAAGTCGGATTCTTCTTCTGGGAAGCAGATTTCGTTGCAGTCTCTGTCAATGCCCAATAAAGAAGACGCTGAGGCTTCACCTTCGCCCTCGTTGATGTTGAAGCCCAGAATATCCGGCTCCTTGGTCGTCTGTCGCAAACGCAGCTCGATTACTAAGGCAGCGGCGTCATCTTCAGGGACGGATAAGAAGAAAGAGCAGACTCCATTGCTGGCTGAGGAGAAGGAGACCAAACAGCAGAGATCACAGCCTTCTGGTGATGCCGAGGAGCCTAAAATCACCAAGAAACGGACCAGAGATCGATTTCCTGCAGCTTCATCAGTCAATTCGAAGAAAAATGGCAAGAATCAAGCTACCAACATCAATGTCAGCAAAACCTCCCCAGCTGAATCAGTGAAACAGCAGCAGGGGAAAGGAGGGTCCTCTTCTTTGCAAGCAGAGGCGAAGGGCGACAACAAGAAGAGCCAGTCGACATCCGACTCGAAGAAACGTGGTGCAGCCAACTTCTTGAACAGAATGAAGCAAGGCTCTTTGTCAAACAACGGCGTGTTGCTTGACGCATTGAAGAACACACCACTGACTAGCGAGAGCACCACCGGAAAGGAAGGTTCAGATCAGAAGAAAAACGAGACTGCAAAGAGAGGCGAAAAGAAAGAGCCTGCAGCTACTAGGAGAGGTACGGAAACGAGGCAAACGAAGGAGAAGGAGAAAGAGAAGGGCAGCCCGGGAAAGAGGAATGTGGGCCGGCCGCCGAAGAGAGGGGTGGTGCCGGCGCTTGGGAAACGCGGTAGGGATAGAGGCGACGCTGCCGAAGCGGCAGCTTCGAAGCAGCCCAAGAAAAGGTCAAGGAAGTTATAGTAATGGTGGAAGGGAAGGAAGGATAGGCACATTTGTACGTAGCATAAGGATTCTTGTTCTTTCTTTTTATAGATTTGCTCTTATTTTTGGCCTTACCCCCGTTTCACTTTTGCAGCAAGTGTGTTTGTATTTAGTCCAATGGAAAACTAGGGCAAAGTTAAGGTGGTTTCAGTGACTTAACGTGATAGACTAGTTCAAATGTTCAAATTCAGTAAGCAAATTCGTGGATTTTACATATTCCTAGTGATAATTTGGGTAATCATGAATTTACTAGTTACAAACTTTTTTAATGCAGCAGTTAAGCATTATTTCCGGTTGATCTTTGACTTACTGCTGATAAGTCATATTTGAAAATTTTAGGGTGACATTCAATTTAGAAAGTAGCGGTGAAATTCAAACTTCTTTTATATCAAGAAAACCCATTCTAATGGATCGATTGATTTATACTATAATGAGTTTTCTCCAAATTAATCAACACATATTAATTTAGATGGAGAGTGGAGATTGACATTGCTTTTAGAAGATCTCATGATGAAAGCCAAGATTTTAGTTTTGATTTATAATGCACATGAAATGTAATTTGAAAGTGACAAAAACTTGGGTGAACGTAGTCTCATCATGCGCTCTTCCAAGTATATGTTGATTATGTATTATATATTAATTATATTAAATAAGGATAGTTAGATTTTTTTTAATTTATAGTTATATTTTTTAATTTAAAATTAGAATTTATTAATTCACAATTAAGGTTTATTAGATCATATTAAGGTTTATTATTCAAAATTAGGATTTATTAATTCATAAATTAAGATTTATTAATTCACTATTAGAGTTTATTAATTCAAAATTATTTTTTATTAATTCACAATTATGATTTATTAGTTTACAATTAAGTTTATTGAATTAATTATTTTTTAATTAAAATTAATTTAATAATAATTAATCAAATAAATAACTAATTAATTAATTAAAAAATTAATTATGGTGGTCTCACTATGTGCGCAGCCCGCACAGGAGATCATCCCTTTGAAAGTTGCCGCTTACTTGAGACTTACCTTCGCATCGATTAATAATATACTCTATTTCTAATTATATAGTTTTTTTTTTTTTTGATATGATTTTCTTAAAAGTTAATATTTAATATACTCTCATTGAACTCTTTGATTGATTTTGGTATTAATTCATCGTCAAAGAATAAATATGGATATATTAAAAAGTTTACTTATATAATTTTATTTTCCAATAATTTTCTTATTTATTGTAAATTTTTTTACTATTATTTAAACGATCAATGTATTTGTCCCTTAGATTGTATCTCTAATAGGTCTTTGATATTTATATTATTTAGAGGATTTTTTTTTTTTTTTGTAAGAGTTTTGAGTACCCCTGTACTCATGCATTTTTATTTTATTTGACTTTTTTTTAAATAAGAAATCTTGTAAGTAACATAATTCTTCGTTCAAGAACTTCAGTAATTTGAGTGAAAATTTTAAACACCAAGTTTTTCCCATAAAAGAATTCCCAACTTCCCAATCACCTCCATCTTCAAAAATCAAAGCTTGACTAACTCTCTGTCTCTCTCTCACACCCACACCCACACAGAGGACACTCTTACTCATAATTTCAACTAATCAACTCAGCAAAAGAAGAAACATGAGCAGCAGAGAGAGTCACACAATCGAGTCAGCCGGCGGCGTGAGCCTAGATGCCCGCGTCTACCCTGCGGCGGTGGCCGGAGATACGGATTCGGATTCGGAGCATCGAAACGAGGGATTGGTTGCCGTTTTGGTGCACCCCTACTCGGTGCTGGGCGGATTCCAGGAGCTGATGAAGGGCATGGCCACAGGGCTAGCCAATAAGGGCGTGACAGCTGTCACCTTCAACATGCGCGGCGTCGGCAAGTCCACGGGCCGGGCCTCCTTCACAGGCTTCGCAGAAGTCGACGACGTCGTCTCCGTCTGCAAATGGGCCTCCCAGAATCTCTCTGCCCGCCGCATTCTCCTCGTCGGATCTTCAGCTGGTATCTATTTTTTCCATTTTTCTGTCTTGTGTGTCTGTGTGTGCTTGTAGGGTTTTCAAAAGCGGTGAATGACTGATAATTAGCTTACTTTCTGATTGCTTTCAAAATTGATTCTGTTATTTTGATTAAATCTAGCATGATGACTGCCGATTGGCTTGATTTTTGATCAAAGAAGTATGAGGAGATGATCTGAAGTAAGTATGTGTGTGTGTGAGCCCTAATTCAATTATTTGATGACTTTGATGAAATACACGAATTGTTCACTGTGGATTTCCCACTGTGACCAGTAGTAGTGTGTGTGAGTGTGTGAATATGTTCAATTAAGGAGAATCATAGAACCAGCTGTTTTATACTAACTGAAGCAGTGTTTTGAAATTTGAGGCACACACACTTGAGCATAGTTTGATGGGAATTCATTGCAACAAATGACTAATTCGTTTTGGTAATACTGTGTTACTTTTAAAGTCCATTTCTGGATATAATTCGATTTTGATGAAATCTTAGCATGGTATCAATGTTGGTATTCAGATGGTCAATGAAGTATGCCATTTTTTTATATATCCTCTTATATTAATATAAATATTCCTTTAAAAATAAATATTCAATGTCCTAAAATTTTGGATGAATAATAAATGATATATTGTGCACTTTTAGATCAAAATCCTATTTATCGTGACTGTCCTTTTGTGGATGAATAACACAGATCAAAATCCTAAACTGTCCTCTTTCTCGAAATTCCTGCTAGTCGATGATTTTTGGATTTTCAAAATCAATACTCTCGAGCTAAACTTGGAATTGTATTGCAAGAAAATTGCATCAGCCCTGAATATTATAAACACGATACAAATCACATCACGCCCCATTCAACTCAGGATAGCAAATAAGTTCCAAAACTCTCTAGTCATAGTGGCTTAGGATTATAAGTTCTCATTTTCGTGCTCTACTCTATATCTAAAATCCATGCGTGCAGGTGCTCCGATTGCTGGTTCTGCTGTCGACAAGGTTGAGGAGGTTATAGGCTATGTGAGCTTAGGTTACCCTTTCGGATTAACTGCTTCGATTCTCTTTGGAAGGCATCATAAAGCTATATTACAGTCTCCAAAATCCAAACTCTTTGTAATGGGCACCAAGGATGGGTTCACGAGCGTTAAACAGCTCGAGAACAAGCTGAAGAACGCTGCTGGCAGTAATCAAACGCATTTGATTGAGGGAGTAAGCCATTTCCAAATGGAAGGGCCAGCTTATGATGAGCAGATGGTGAATCTCATCTTACAATTCATTTCTAAATTGTGAGAGTGAAGCCATTTTGCAAATGAGCATTAATTGATTCTTTGTGAAACACGTTTCAGCTTTGCTTTGCTGCATCAGTGTAATCTCGAATTTCGTCTGCGTATGCATGCGTTTTGCTAGTTGTAATGTGCATTAACATTGTATCTACGGATGATTGTTAAGAAAAGTGAGAAATTTATTAAATTTTTCTTTATAGTTATTTTTAATTATTTTATGATACTAGCAAAAAAAAATATGTATGATGAATATAAGAACGATAAATTTAAATAAAATAAATAAATATATATACACATAATAAAGATAGAGTTTATTATAATTTTGAAGAATTTTAAATATAAAATGACTCTTTAGCTTACATCAAATAAAAGAGAATCTAAATATACACATTCAATTACTAAACTATCTCCAAACAGAACGAAAAAAAAAAGGTAATCAAAATTAGTAAAGATACACACTTTTACAATACTAAAAAAGTAAATGATAGTACATGACTTCTTCTATATAGCGAGTCCATCACTTAACAATTGGGGTGTTATAGTTGACATGGAGATGTCTTAATTGATCATAGAAACTTTTGGCAAGGTCCTGTATTCCATTGGTTAGAGCGGGTTTATTCAAGTTGATACGACATCATCCCATTCTTGTGATGATATGTTCCACAATCATGAAATAGAGGATCCAACTTGCACAAAATGAACCATGAAGCAAAACATAAATTAACCAACCATATATTGCAACAAAGACATATTTCTCAATCACAATGCTTGATGTACAGGGGAAAAAAAATCTTACTACATCCAAATCAAAGAAAAATATAGAAATTGATCTGTTTATATGAAAATTGAAAACAAACTAATCAAACCACCAAGTTACATTAATCACAAGGCCGTTTAGTGTTAAACTATGGACAACCATTAGAATCTTTTGTAGGAATTCTGCACCACTTTCAACCTCTAGCCAATTCATAACTCCCAGCCCCTCCAGCTATCTCGAGCTCATTGCTAGGGCCACGGTAATCGGTAGTCTGTTGTTGTTGCTCATCATCTGATGCAAGAATGGAAATGCAATAAAGAATTTAGATGGGCAATCAAGTAAGAACGTAAACAAGGCTTTTACTTTCATTTTCCCCTCAAGAGGCTAAATCATATTCTGAAGAAAGCAGAAACACGTAGTAGTGGATCAATTTTACCACTATCACAGGCATCCACAAGTTTTTGAATTACTTGAATCAATGTTTGTTCATGTTCCTGCATCACCAATTTTATAACAGGAGTTTTAGTGTGAAAGAATTGACACAGTAACTTAACAATCTTCGATCAAATCAATGTCAACCTTGAGCATTTTCTTAGCCTTATCAATCTCTAATGCATCCGGATGAATTGCTTCAAGCATCTTCTCCACCTGCCATAACAAAGGAAAAGAGTTCTGTAAACTTGCAAAGGTCGACAAGATTCCAAAAAGGCCATCATATGAATACCTTCTTAATTAACGTATCAGTATGCAATATCTCAATTTCCTCAGAGTCATCCTTCATAACCCCATTTCGTGAGGGCTGCATTTCATTGGCATGCAGGTTCATTGAGGATGTTCTCCCTCTTCCAGAGTTAGGTCCACCTGCCTCACCTAGTCGAGATACTACAGGATCCACACCCACCCACCGAATATCCTCAGGGGGGACCTGTATTACGATTAATTTAACCAGGTAATACTAAATCAGTAAAACAAGCAAAAAATAGCTTCAAACTATCAGGCAGGGAACAAGAATGAGAGGTGCTCTTATGTCCTAAGTTCAGCCTTAAACCACCTAATCTTATCCGACCTTAAAGATTGTGATTCCAGGAATCCAGGAAAAAAGACGTGGTTTCCGGCTGTGTTGAATATTGGTCGGCATTTAATATTGTACAAAAAAAAGTATCTTAAATAAAATGAGAATCTTTTATTTTCAGAGACTATGATCTATATACAAACTGTAAAGCACATGTGGAAGATAGCAGAAGTAAGGGCAAAGAAAAGATATCAAATAATGTCTTGACATGTCTATCATCACATTTATGTGTAGGACATATTTGGGCTACCAGAAGCAAAAGTCAGTTACCTCTTTTATGTTAACCCATTCCACAGTTGAATTAGGCATATTGCTATCATAAACCAGCAAATGGTGGCCCTGAAAATACGGGAAGATCAGCAGTATCTTATCATAAGTTTCACAATCTCTTTAGAGGTTAAAGGAAAGGCCCCAAAATCACAAAATGGGAAACAACTGCTTTCCTTGAATACACCAACACAAAACGCGACATAAGAGCACTATGAAGCATACTATAGGAAGGCCATATAAGGGCTTGGAGGGGGAAATTGCACATAAATCACCCGAAAAGACTAATCTTGACACACTAATTTCTATTCAGCGGTAGCTAAGTTGATTCACAATCATATGTCAAGACATTTTTTTCAATAAAGGGAGCACTCATGTCAATAAAGCCTCCCAAATATAGAAATTGGTTTTCTTTTGCCACAGCATGATGCATTATATAGCATATATTCCAACAAAGGTAAGTGATTGCATTTAAGAGTTTAAAAATCTTCCAAAATTGAAGGTAATGAAAAAGTCGGGGAAGGAAAATCAATTTGCACCCTTGACATTGAAAAAAATTGAGGGCGGATGCTTTCTGTTTCTTTATCTATTCTTAACCCTCTTTGGTAAATATATAAATTAAGAATTTTGCCAAACTTCTCTTTCTTCGTTCACCTTTGTACTTCTCATGCTCATGCATGACATGGACGGTACAGTAGAAATTTATTCGGATGTGTTTCCAGCCACAGAAAATCTCTACGAACATGCACGCATTCACACTCTCTCACACACACAAAGGTTTTCTGATCTAATAGGCCAAGAACAAGTACACAAAGGAACTGAACATACATCTACTGGATTATATTTAGATATGACAGCCTCATAGAAGTTACTGTCTGCAGGCCATCTTATCATCACCCGCCTACCGATTAATGACTCGTGGATGCTTTCAGAAGGATCATCCACAGGAGCCCCAGAAGAAACATGATCACCACACTGATATTGCATGGGTTTTCCTGAGGTGAAAGCTGGCTGACCCTATGAAACAGCACAAACATATGTAAATTAATTGAGAATTTAAATTAAATGCAATCTCACTAATCCTTACTGTAAAAAATCTCAAACGTACAGCAGTCAGCCTTCTCCCACCAACCCCTGAAGAAGGTCCTCGTTTCACAACTAAATTTAATGGCACGGTGCTACCAGCCACTGGCTGAGAAAGTAATGACTGAGAAGGTGCACTAAATGGATTTTCTGATAGGGAAGTCTTTTGCCTTTTACGAGAAGCTGACATTGCGGGACTTGGTAACTGATTGTTTATATGCTGGGGGACATTGGGGGCTAAAATTCGGTTTCCACCTGCCTCCCTCCACTCTCTGATCCTGCGAATGAGGTCGTCACCATTGACCTGACTAAGTAGTTCTCGGTGCTCATCATCTGACACCCTGAGTTCCTTCCTCAATTCTGTTATAATGCCTTCTTTCTCCTGCACAACAACCATATAAAAACATAGCCAAATTTAGTTAAATGAGATGCTATTTATCTAACCATCACAAATAAGCAACTTATAATAGAGAATCATGTAGCACATTATACCCATGTAAGTGCATCAGATTGTGCTTTGAAAGCTCGTAGAACTGCACCATATGCAATCTGTTCCAGATTATGTATTACGTATTCCATATCAATTTGAATCCTTTGAAATGGGGCTGATGGTGCAAATGATCTTCCGTTCCCTGCCACACGACCTCCTACTGTGCCTCTATTATACACTATTTGAGGATTATCATCATCAGTGCCTGTAGTTGTTTCAACTAACTTGATTAAATTACGAGTACTCTAGAAATTGTGCAAATAATCAACCTAAACTCTAGACCTTTAAAGTGCTTGAAAGAACTTCCAGCCAACAAATAATACACTAACAGCCTCAACAATGAAAAATTTATATTAATAAGCTATTCAAATAATTAAGTTGCTCTATTATTATCCTAACTAATAAGCGCAATCTACATTGTCGAAATAGAAAAACTACTCAATGAAACAAATCAGTTGTGCTGCCAGAAGGTATAGAAGCTGTCCTACCAGAGCAGTAAGAAACGGATAGTAGAAAACTATTTATGATGACTACTGCTCGAAAAAACTTCGCTATCTTCACAAACTCGACCATCACACGATAAAAGGGGGAAAAGGTCGAAATTTCGAAATAGATTAAAATGGAGAAAAGTCAATTTATGGAAACGGAAATACACAAAAGAACCACAACCCGAAAACGTTAACCTAATTTTGAGGTCAAGCAGTGGAACTCACCCCTGCTGTCTATGAATCCATATTCCATGGAAATGCCAAGTCAATGCGAGAATTGTACTCACCGCTGCTGTCTATAGAGTCCTAAACCTAAACCGTTCAACCCCAATTTCACGACCCCATCTCTGAAACCACAAACTTCCCAAATTCTTTTCAAAACCTATTAATTCAACAAAAAAAACACCTAAATTTCACCTAAGATCTAAAATCCTTGAAAAACCACGTCCATACCCTCGAAGAAACATAACTCGACCAAGAGGACGGAAGATTCGATTTCAGAGACGACCCAGCACATGCCTCTCCGAGCACGAAGTAATTGAAAATGCGAGAACTGTACTCACCGCTGCTGTCTATGAGTCCATATTCCATAGAAATGCCAAGTCAATCCAACTGGAGTGATTTCCCAGAATGACTCGAGAGGATTTACGCGCCTTTTATGCCTCCGGAGAATGATGAACGTCTCCAGAGAGAGATTCTACGAGCTCGGGGAAGACGATATTTAGAGAGAGCAAATGCAACAGATTTTGTCGATTCTCTGCAAACGGAAATTGAAGGAGATTGGGTGAGGAATGGGTTCAGGTGGCGTAGGGGGTAGGGGCTTGGGCTATAAACCATTAATGAGAGACTTTTTGATTTTTAAGAAATTGTGAATCAATTTTTTAGTATTAGAATGAAAGCGATTATAATGAAAGTAATATGGCAAAAAATTAAAGCGAACTTCTTCAATTATATATAGGTAGGGGTGAGCAAAATACCCGAAAATCGAATAATCGAACTGAACCAAACCGAAAAATCAAATTTGGTTCGGTTAATTCGGTTATTTTGGTTAATTCGGTAATTCGGTTTTCGGTCGGTTCGAAATTTTTTTAACCGAAAACCGAATTATATATATGTATATAATATTTATTTATTTATAATTATAATTTAATATATCAATATCCTTAATCCTATTATTTCTCTCTCTCCTATTATATCAACATATAATATTTATAAAATATATTATTTATTTATTAAATAATTCTATCAATTATTATTTTTGCAAAATAGTTTATATATATAACATATAAAATGTATTTTTATATATAAATATCAATATATAATATTATTATATATTCATTTGAAAAATATTTTTTTTGCTAAAATAAACTATTTTTATATATAATATCAATATATAATATTATTTATTTATTCATTTGAAAAAAGTATTTTTTTTGGATAAAAATTCGGTTTAACCGAAATATATTTCGGTTCGGTTACCGAATAAAATTCGGTTCGGTTCGGTTATTTTTTTGAAAATTTCGGTTAATTCGGTTCGGTTATTTTTTCGTCCGAAACCGACCGAATAACCGAATACTCACCCCTATATATAGGTGATGGTTCATGTGAGAATGAAAATAAATGTAGGAAATAAGAATATATATGTAAATCTAATATATCTTTCATATTTATGTAGCACAATCAGAATTACTATGTTGCACGTATTAGTTTAGCACATATTTCATCTTTTCGTAGCACATATGTTAAATATATTAGTTTAGCACATCTTTCATTGCATCGTAGCACAAGAAGGGTTCTAGTGCTGCACAATAATCCGCGTAGCACACACAACATAAAACTGTAGTACAACTGAAATTAAATCTTAACCATTGATCCAGCGAATCAAAGATCCAGATTCATTCCTATTTCCTACCAAATTATTCATTCTTACCTGATTCATCTCCATATATATATATATATATGGGATGATTCACGTGAGAATGCAAATATTGGTGAGAAATAAGAATACAATATTTAACGTATAAAATTGTTGCACTAAATGTATAAATTTGTTGCACCAAATTCTGTGCAACAACTTTATATTAAGTGCTAAACTTTATATGTTAAATTTGATGCAACAAATTTATACATTTAGTGCAACCATTTTATACGTTAAATACTGCATTCTTATTTCTCACCAATATTTACATTCTCATCCCCTATATATATATTTATATATATATGAGATGAATCAGGTAGGAAATGATAATTTGGTAGGAAATGATAATGAATCTGAGTCTTTGATTTGCTATATCAATGGTTGAGATTTAATTTTTGGGTGTGCTATAGTTTTGTGTTTTTATGTGCTACACGGATTATTATGCAGCACTATAACTCTTCTTATGCTACGCTGCAATGAAAAATGTGCTAAACTAATATATTTAGCATATGTGCTACGAATGGATGAAAAATATGCTAAACTAATATGTGCAATATAGTAATTCTGATTGTGCTACACAAATATGAAAGATGTGCTACTATTCTTATTTTCGTACATTAAGGAGATTTTTCACCATAACCAACCCCTATATATATATATATATATATATATATATATATATATGGTTATAGAGGGAACCACCCCTAAGTAGAGAAATAGGAACTAATCTAGACCATCAAAATTAGCAGATTTAATGGTTGAGATTAATATGCTGAAAAAAAGGAAAGCTGATCAAATTACCTTATAACAAATTGACTTTCAGTTTTAACGTGTGCATAAGGGTGTTTCTGTAATTTTACTATACAGAAAACGTGACTCTCTCTCTCCTTTTCCGAAATTTACTGCACGTTCCTTCCTCTCTCTCTCATCTCTATCAGAAGAAATTAACCCTAACCCGTATGCATAAGTTATTGACATCATGTGAATAAGGTTGCCATATTTTTATTATGTGTCAGTGTTATATGTCATTATGTTTATGATATACATAATAATGTGTAATGTTGTGAATATGAAATCAGTTTTGTTTTATACTCTGATATGTATTTTTAAAGTTATATACTTTGTTTTATAAAAAGTTGTATATGCATAATATATATTTTGTTATCTTATATATTGTTAAATCAATTCAATATGCATGTACAGATCAATCTGTAAGACACACATTGGTGACTAAATATGAATAATGTGTTTATCATTATAACATTATTAAGTCTTGTTTGTTTATTTCCGTATGCATAAGTTAGTGACATCATGTGAATAAGGTTGCCTTATTTTTATTATTTGTCAGTGTTGTCTGTCATTATTTTATGATATGCTTAATAATGTGTAATGTTGTGAATATGAAAACAGTTTTGTTTATACTCTTATATTATTTTAAAAGTTTTGTTTGTACAATAATCATATGAGTACGTATGTTCATGAACAATAAAACTTTGAATATTGTTTTATTCCTACTCCAGCTTGAGTTATGCATAATACATATGTTCATGAACAATAAAACTTGAAATTATAAATACTTAAAAAAATTACATATCATATTATGTTTTATTCAATTTAAATTTCATAAAATGTAACAATATAATAATTTTCTACAATGATATTGCCGTACAAATAACATATTTATACAACTAAAAACTTTGAATATTATAGACTGTGATATGGTAATTTAAAATTCAAGATTTCAAATTAATGATCATGTTATCTAATGCTCAAATATGAATAGCTTACAGTGTATTATGCACGTTATATATAAAATCCAGTAAGTATATTATTGAATAATAATTTTACACGACCTTTAACAATATAAACTATATATAAACTGGTATATAATACTATGCATACTATAAATGTTGTTATGCATATTGCAATTCCTAAACCTAAAAGAACTGTATATTCTAAAACTAAATATAATCGATTTCAAACTCTGTTTAATTCACTTTAAATATAAAATATTAAAACAATATAATAGATTTCTAGCATGATAACGCCTTAGAATTATCATATTTGTACGATTAAAACTATGAATAAAATTGCAGATGTTCAAATATAAAATCGTGAAGTATATGCATAAATAATCGTGTCTTATGCATATTAAGCTTGTGTTCATGTAAATTATAAGCATTTTTCGGAAATTGCACACGAGTTTGAATGATAAAAAATTGTTGGCGTTATAAACATAAATAATCACGATGAAGGAGAGGAACCTGTTGCGTCCATTCTTGGTCTGGAAACGCAGGAAATTTGAGGAAATAAAACTGTAATAATAACTATACAATGATATGGAATCACTGATATAAGGAAACAATATTCCCTAGATATGCAATCCCATCATTTAAGGAAATCACACGTTAATAACAAATGATTAAATTACATAATTGTCCTTTTGGTTTTTGCTGTAACTATAAACGTATAATTATATATATGTATTCTCAACCATAAGATTATAACAAACCAAGGGTGGGGATTGGTTCTTAGTTCCTAAAATATATATGGTTCTCATTTGATCTATCCCCTATATATATATATATATTAAGTTAGAGAAACCAATTTTTTATCTTATAGATATACTTACTTGGTATTTTTTACAAAATCAACTTGTTATTTTTTTATTTTTCTAATGTGTGATTATAGAGAATATAAAGCATTTATATTTATGTAAAAATAATTTCATCACACCAATAAAATGATGCCATATGGCAACAATTGATGACATGATCTTTTATAATCTTAGTTTGGAAGATCTTAGATCATGAATTTTTATGGGTGGTTTATTATTTTTGCTTTTTCTTTTTTCATATTTTTTTGTCTTTAATGAAATGGATCATCAAAAGATCATAAGTGGAAGTAGTCTAAAAAGTTGAGCAAGTTAATTGGACCTAGAGCACTCAGTCAAGTAAGAGGAAGTAGATGTATTTTCATTCATCGCAAACTTTGGTTACACGACACACATCCATTACATTTAATTTGAAAAGACCCCCGGTGAGATAACCCCTACCAAGGAACTTTCCAAACTTAGTCAAGACAAACTTGTCAGACTAAAAAACTAATTTAAAACCCTTATTAACTAGAATCGAGCCCGACACTAAATTCTTGCGAATGTCCGGGATATGCACCACATCCTTCAACGTGATCTCAATGCCGGATGATATCTTGAGCACCACGTCACCAACTTCGGCAACCTCGAACGAAGCTTGGTTTCCCATGTTGAGCTTCCTCTCATCAACAGGTGCGTAGGTGGAGAAACGCCTCTTGTCGGTGCAGACATGCGCAGTTGTGCCAGTGTCAATGAACCATCCACCTTGATTCTCAACGTGGTTAACTTCATCGGTCACCACAACAGCCAAATCATCTTTTTTCCATTTGTCGAAGTCCTTCTCGACAACGTTGGCAACTTGCTTAGCCTTTTTCTTCTTCGACTGACGACAGTCCTTCATCGTGTGGCCATGCTTGCCACAATTGTAACAGTCCCCGTCAAACTTATGGGCAACCGTCTTTCCTTTACCTTTGTCTTTGATATTGTGACGAACACGTTTGTTGGAGGGACCACCTCTCTCTAACAGGTTGGCTTTAGCATCGATCAAGTCTTTCGCTTTTTGATCTTGCTTCTTCACGTCAAACTCTATGCGCAGTTTGACGATCAAGTCTCCAAGCGTCATATCCTTTCGCTTGTGCTTAAGGTAGACCTTGAAGTCTCTCCACCCCAGAGGTAGCTTCTCAATCCCTGTAGCGACGACAAAGCCGTTCGAAACAGTGTCCCCTTCGGCTTGAACCTCGTGTACAATGAGTTGGAACTCTTGCACTTGGTCCATGATCGGTCGAGAATCGACCATCTTGTAGTCCAAATACTTGGTTACAATGAATTTCTTTGTACCTACATCATCACTACGGTACTTCTTAGCGCATCCCACATACATTTGGATGTCGTTACAACAACATATACACTATACAAGCTATCTTCTAAACTATCAAGTATGAAGTTTTTACAAAGCTAGTCAATTGTCATATGCTGCTCGGACGTAAAATTTCGTCATTTTAGTCCCCGGTTGTAGTAACCCGAAAATATTTAAGTCTTAATTAGACCCTAATTAAGGATAATTAAGGGATTAAAAAGTATTTATTTCTTAAGAATTTATAAAGAGGCGAATAATAGATTATTAAACGATAGAAACTCGATTAATTCTTAATCGAAGGAATATAAATTAGAAGACGTAGAGATTATTTAGAAATGAGTTCTACTATGATCAAATGTGAGAAATGTGATTATTATTGTGTGTTTGAATGAAAAATGTCATTTAATAGAAAATGTGTTAAGAAATGCATTAATTATTTTTATATGAGAATTTTCTTATAAACTGAGATGAATTAATGATTAAGCTATTAAATAGCTTGAATAAATTTATTTTATTATTATTTGGTGATAAAGGAATTATTTTCATAATTTTCGAAATTTAAAGAAATTATGCATAATAATTGAATTTTTATACATGAAAGAATTTAATTTATGGTTATACGAATTTAATTTCAATCATGGATATAAATTGTTTTGGATTTTAATATTTATTAGAAATATATTTTTACCTATTAAAAGATATTAATGTGTAACTTTAGTAAATTTGGAGGTGTAGTTATAAATTATAGAAATTTGTGTTAAATTATAATAAAATGAATACAAAATTTCATTTAAATGCAAATAAACATTTTAGAAATATGATACATATAATATATCATCTTCAACCTCCCATTTTCCTCTACCTTTCGGCACTCACACACACAACACACACAAATTTTATTTTTTTCACTTTTAATCCAAAATAAGTGTGGAATTAATAGCAAATCACTCCAAAGAAGGTAATTACTTCATTTAACCTAAGCTTTTGTGATTTAATTTGATAAAAATGATGTTCTATATGTTTAGGTTTTTCGAAAATTTTAAGATTTTAATTAAGGTTGATTTGTTTAATTTTTGTTATGTTTATTGATTTAATTGTGATTATGAAGTATAAATAACATGTTCTATGGTTTTAATTCTTTTATTTCATAAAGTTGATGAATTAATGTTTTGAGCATGAACCCTAAATTTTGGTATGTGAAGAACATGATGTGATTTAGCCAAATTAAGTTTAAATACATGTTTAGGAATAGAAATAAACTTTATATGATCAAAGAAATAAAAATTAAACTATGCTTGCTTAATTTCCAAAATTTTCGAAAACAATGAATTATAGGAACTTAGAGATTTTGATTTTATTTGAATTATTTGACATGATATTTATGCTTTAGAATATAAATAATGCATAATGTGAATTTATAAGAATTTAATTCATGTATATGCATAATGTTCAAAAATTTTGAAAATGAAGGGGATATCTTGGACTTTGATTTCTTGATTTATTTAATGTATTTGAAATGATTTTTGAGATTTATGATAAAAATAATGTTTAAGTTTAATTTATGGGAATTATTGAACATATATATTAAAAGATGAAAAATTAAAATTTAGTGTAAAATTATGATTTTATGTGATGAACTTGGTTAAGATTTGAATGAATTATGGATTAATGATTATTGATGATAAATGAGTATAATTGTGAGATGTTTGATACTAAATGGATTTTAGATTGTAAAATTCTTTAAATTTCCTATGTACATGGTTGAAGGGCATTAGGCGATCATAGTATTAATGAAGTAATTTGAACTCGTTTTAAATTCTTAAATGTATATTTAAGTATATGGTGATGAATTTGGGAGTTTGGGATGAAATTGGATGAGTTTTGATTGATTTGGCGATTCATATTATAAACGTTACTCTGCCGAAATTTCGGTAGAATTTGTTTATTAATAAGACGTTATGAAGATTTAAGTAATAGACTTATGATAAACAAGTGAAATTTATTTACTTGAAGTTATTTAACTTTCCTTGAGCATAGCATGTTATGTAGTTATCTAGGAATTTAGTTCTTAAGAAATAAGTTATGAAGTAATAAAATAAGTTTAACCTAATCCTAGATTAGGTAAAACCAAGATTTAGTGGTAATATATTTTAATGAGTAATGAAGTTTGCTAAATTCAATTATAATCTTATTTTACAAGGACTAAGCAAAGGAAGTCGGGAAGTAAAAGACGAAGAAACAAACCTTTTGGATTGAACATCGTCGGTGGGTAATGCTTATTCAATTATGTGTTGAACAAAGTTAAATGTTATGTCTTAAACGTGTTTTATTGAAATTGTTCAATCACCACATTATGGATATGTTGGAAATGATTGATTTACCAAATTGTGGGTATGACGGCGATTGACCTATCTACGGTAGGAAAATGTTATGAACTGTGCACAGGTTTATTGCCACGAGCTAGCAAATGTAGGCCGACCATGGTATTGGGGAGGAGGCCTACTTCCCTTTACCGAATGACGTAGATAGGGTATGACCGTGGTTGGGAAACCTTCGGGATCAACTCGGGTATGTGATGCCGGTATGTTCCAAAATGCGAAAATGTGGTGATATGATAAATGAAACTTCTTATGAAATAATGATTCAAGTTATCTTCTTAACTCTTGTTTAAAGCAAATTTTATATAAGTTTTGAAAGTTAATGTTTTAGCAGTTACCCACTGAGTACTTTCTGGTACTCATACCCGAAAAATGTTTTCTATTTTGATGCAGGTTGAGCATGGAAGAGATATGGGTCTTGGAACTGAGCTTGATTGTCTATCTGGTTTTCTTTTGTTTTGTATAGTTGAGCCCGAATGTCGTGTCTTCATACATGATATTCATTACTCTTCCGCTGTTGACTTGGAACTTGAAACAATACTTTTGAAAATCCTTGTATATGTTTGGAACCTTTTATGTACATATTGTTGAAGTTATGACCTCGCTTGTGGTTGGTATTGCTTGTTGTTGGTTATTTGTTGTGTGCAGGTTGGCTTATCAATATTCTAGAGGATATGCTGGCCGTTTGTTAAAAATTTTATTCTTTTAAACTCATCCATTTGTCCAAAATTTTATTATCTTAACCAGTCACGGCTGATTCGTTAGTTAATCATCTGATTAATTAGTCGGGTCGTGACACCGGTACGGCGGGCTCATCTTCCATCAAGAAGTTGGCGAAGCTCAACGTCGTGAGGTAGAACATCATCTTTTGCTGCCATCTCTTAAAGTCGGATCCTCCAAACTTCGATGGCTTCTCGACGGGTGACATCATCCTCGCAGTATGAATAGGCACCGAGATCGATCCATAACCAGATCCACCAACACCATTTGAAGTGTGCTGAAACATGGAACTCGTATGAGAACCACCAGTGTTAGATCCCGTGGATCCAACAATCGACCCAATGAAAAGTGCAGTCGTCGAGCCAATGGAACCACTAAAAGTGGAACCAATCGTTGAACCACTAAAAGTGGAACTAATAGTCGACCCAATGGGCCTCAATCCAATGGTTGACCCTGAAGGCATCAAATCAAATATGGTCGTAGCCGTAGTGCCATAAATGGCAGCAGCAGCAGCAGAGGTAGCATCGGTGGCAGAAGCAGAGTCGGTGGCAGGAACAATCGACATCTCCAAGCAAAGGTTTAAGTTTCGAAAGTTTTATGTCAATTTAAATGTGTGAACTCCTTTGTGGTAAGTACTATCTCGTCTTACGATTATTGGAAAAAGTGTATAGAAACAGTACTACTTGTCGGGCATATTATAACTTGAAAAGAAATATAAAAATAGGAGATCAAAATACAATTGAACTAAACATAATTGAAATACAAATAAAACAAAACCGTATACTAATGCCGAGTCGAGGAGGCCTCTTTTCGCAAGATGAGATACGTCCCGATAGTGCTCTCGATTATGGCGAATCATCCCCAAAGATAAAACGGCAGCGTCTCGTAGGTGGCAGCACACCAGACCAACGAGTTCCGGAGAACTAGAACGAGGCGATGACAGAGCTTGGACACGAGCTATGGATGCAAAGAGTGCTTTGGAATGCTCGAATGTAGATTGATAGTAGGTGGCTAATGCTGGGGAGACATGTCCTATTTATAGGCGTCGTCCCCTCATGGGGAGCCTGTTGGAGTCAACACCCGTATTGATGTTGGGTGTTACGAAGTTATGTCCCCCATTAAGTGCAAAGGGGGTTACACGACTGTTTCTGAAGACAAGGTGGGAGTTACACCCACGTTTCCCACATAGCCATCATGTCGGGACGTTACCGACAGTTACGATGAATTTGGACAGCGTGTGCGTCCAGGTTCATTGGACGTATCCGGACGTCTCTTCAAGAGCACAACAGGCCCAACGGATTGAGCCATACAAGTTGGGCCTCGGGCCAACTCCATCTTTGGGCTCGATCAAATGTTGATCCAAAAGGTACGGGCATTGGGCCATAGAACCAGGCCCACGAAACAAGCCCACGAACAGGCCCAAAGACCAATTGCCAAGATCCAAATCCACGGTCCACGGTCCACGATCCATGGTCCACGGAACAGGGGTCGGGCGTCGGGCACGGGCGGGCGGCGACAGCGCGCGCGTGGGCTTTCCAGCCCATCACTTGTGCACATAATTATATTAAGTGTTCAGTGAACCACTTATATAGACAATTGATGAAGGTACATTAATCAATATGAGATAATGATTAATTAATCCATTCTTATCCCCTTAAGCACATAACTCCATGTTTAAGTGACCAACTTTGATTTACTAATTCTCACTCACCGAAAATCGAATTTGAGAATGTGAATACACCACGATCAACTACTCGAAACGTAGATCGATCCTATATTGTTTAATATCATAAAATTAAACACTACATCACTGAAAATCTTGATCAAAGTAGTTTTTGGCAACTTGACCATATATATATATATATATATATATATATATATATATATAGGGATGGATCAAATGAGAACCCTAAATATTTTGAGAAATGAGAACTAATCTTGAGCATTGATTTTCTTCCATCATGTGATCCAGATTTGTACTCCTAATTATGGCATATTATTTATGCATTTAAGATTGAGGTTAAGAAAGTAATTTGATTTTTTTTGGCGAAAGTGGGCTATATTTAAGGAATAGATATACTTATTTTGGAATTAATCTTTTTCTTTCTCTATATTTTCTAGCTATGTGTATAATATGTTCCACTTTTTTATTCTTTTTGTGCAACCAGTTTTTCACGTTGAAAATTAATGACATCTTCAGATTTGTTCTGCTGCTTTCACGTGTTATGCATAACTACTTATAATTTATGCATAATAGACTACCATATTTGCTCAATTTCATGTTGCACTATCAATACATTTTTATGCATAAGTACTTACGAGTTATGCACTTTGCTCAATTTCATCAAACACATAATATCTTGTCAATTTAATTCCACAAAATATTTTATTTATGTGCACACTATTACAATGTTTGTGCACGATCTAAATCTACGCACAATTAATTGAATTGTCGATATTTTAAAATTTAACTTCATGAACAAATTAACATTTAAGATGCAAATTATGCCTAAATGACATATGTCGTATGCATATGAACATACAACATAGAATCATGCACATCAACGTCAAACTATATGCACAAGATTAAACGATAACACAAATTTTAAAAACTACACAAACAAACGAGATCTAATGAATCTCGAACATATGCGATAATTTAGGATTGAGGAGAGAAAACTACAATAATTATGGATAAAAATTATTGTTGGTAACTTAATATATAAATTACTATCATGCCCTAATTATCAATTATTTGATGTGCCTATTAAATATAATGTAAGATGCTTTGACTTATTTTTTTATTATTAGCCGTTAGATTAGGAGAATGTAAGGTATAGATTGGTTCTCATTTCTCATCTTAGGGGTGGTTCATTCTATAACCAACCCCTATATATATATATATATATATGTGAGAGTTAACGTGAGAACTATTTTTATCGTGAGAACCAAAAATGATGAATTCATTGTGAAAATTGATGAATCCGATGAGAAAGTTACTGAATCCAAAAAAATGGAATTTTCGCCCCTCATGGGATTCGAACCCGGGTGAAAAATTTCAAATTGTAGAATTCAGTAGCTTTCTCAACGGATTCATCAACTTTCATAGCAAATTCATTTGGTTCTTAGTTTTTAGGATAAAAGTAGTTCTCATTTGAACCAAACTCTCTCTATATATATATATATACTGATTTCCAACGACCACAATAGTGAGAAGTGAAATTTGCGTTTCAAATGCGCATTCTAGGTAAGCTCCAATCCTCTAAGAAACAAATTACACTAGAAAAATCATGTACGACAAATTTAACCTATAAATCATGGTTAGACTTAAAATTCAAAACCTATGTTCCATTAAGTGTGGGAGAGAGATGTTGCCCACATATATATAAGAGGCCCAACTCTTCATCACCATTTGTTACAAAGTGTCTCACTAAACTCACTACACACACCACTCTCTCTATATCTATAGATAATATACAGATGAAGATCAAACTCAGATCATCCCTCTCTCTATTCATAGCTTTACTCCTATTTTGGTTTGTTTTCTCTCCATCATTTCATCATCACGCAGATGCAGATATCATCACAACTTCTCCATTTCTAGTGAAAAAATCTAAGTCAAGAAAATCAATGTATCCCTTCTCATCATCACCTTCTCCAAAACACAGCAACTCTCACCAGTCCAAGAAAGCTATGGAGCAAAGCTTGAGGGCCAAACCACCGAGCATTCCGAATCCTACTCAAAACTGACAAAGTTTCTCTGTCACAGACTCATATTCTATCAATCCGGCCCAGCTTCCGAGCTAGTAGGATTTGAAGCCATGATGGGAAAGATTTTATATAATTAGAACAAGTTTTGTATTTGCTTAAATTTGTATACTTTTTTTTTTTTTTTCAAGATGTGGTTTAATTGCCTAGTTGTTGATGGTGATGGATTAAATAATTAGTAGTTATTAATGTGCTCGTGTTTGAATTTGTTTGTAGTGTATGGCTTCATAGATAGAGTATTGTTTTATGGAGATCATGGCTAACTGCTCCATGTGATGTTAGGGAAAAAGGCAAGCATTCTATTTGGTGCATATCTTTATTTCTCACAAGTGGTTGAACTTAGTTCATGTTTCACTATTTACACATGTGAATATTGATGTGATGGTTTATGTGAAACTATCGTATCATTAGTGGATACAACAAATTATTTTTAAGATCTCGTTTTGATAAACACTACTATAACTATCTAATTATATTTCGATTTGCATTTTCTATTTTATCTAATATTCTATTAGTTTAATATGAATTGAATTTTGTATAATATATACATATTGATGAAATATAGAATAATTTAATACTACATTCATCAACCATAAATGTATCACTTGTGGACGCCACATGTTTTAATAAATTGTTGGTGAATATTGTTTGAGTGAAAAAATAGTCTCACCATGTCTTAGGTTGTGAGTGATATGAATTATTTTTTTTGTAAATAATGAATGATTGTGAGGTTGAATAATAAAGAATAGTTTCCTAAAAAGGAAAATAATACACTTTTTTTGACGCCAAATAAAGCAATTATGATACGCTTATCATGGATGGAGGGAGTATGATAACTTCATCTTCATTTTTGTTTCCTTGCTACCAAACATTGTAGCATGGTCAATCATGGGATACCAAATTTATAATTTAATCTACATATATGATCGAAGTCACTTAAAGAAAAATTCAAATACACCACAACCGAACATGGATTATTATATACGCGTTATATTGAATTATTGTGGATTTTCTAATTATGAAAAATACAATAGTAATATTTTATATATATTCCCTATATACATAAGTGTATGTTTTGTGTATATTATCTTGTTCAGTTCTAGAACTGAACAAGATTGATGTTTGGTGTCTGATTTTTAACTTTTCTATCTGAAGGTCAAAAGAATTCTATCCTCTCTTTGGCTTTATTCAAATTAAGAGTAACTCTTTCGAAAGACCGCATCAAAATTTAAATTCGTGCAGAAAATTCAAAATGAGAATTTAAATTTAGAACAATGATTCTAAACATAAAACAATGCTTTGTAAAATTAGTTCATGTGACTAATTAAAATATTTTTCTGCTTTCCCTGGATTAATTAACGAGCCCTTTTTCATTTTATTTATTAACGAGCCTTGAAATACAAATATTCCAACAAGCTTTAAGCCCAATAGATTTGTGGATTTTATAAAGGGACTCTTTGATTCCAAATTGTTACTAGTTAGTAGGTGATTTCAATAAGTTGGCAACAAACTTTTGTCTTTGCTTTTTGCTTCTTGTTTTAGAGTTTTTTGGAGCGATTCGTATCAGCACGCAATGGAAAACATAGTATTTCGTTCGGAGATCTATAGGGAAAGAGAGCGGAGGAAGCTTTTCTTGTCACGGATATTGATACGACGTTGGATCCTCAAAGATTTATCTTATTACAACATTCGAAATAGTCGAGTAATAATCTTTGAGGTGGTCTCCTATACATCTGTCCGCATATGCAGACTTTGATACTTTTCTCAAATGTAAATGTACTTTTCAAAGTTACAAGGTAAATATAAATAATATTTTATTTAATGTGAATGATATTTTTCTTAACAATAAATGATACTTTTATCTCTCCGCGCGGTGCGGACGAATGTACAAGAGTTTTTGTGATAATCTTTTACGACCTATAGTTATACATATTTATTAACTATTAATAATGCAAACAAATCCATCGAAGTATTTAAATTAACCGAAGCCCGCCTCTTGTTCCCTTGTAATTGGGAGACAAAAGCTTGCAAAAACAAAAGGTTGATTTTCAAACTTTAAAAGTGGAGCGTGGCGGATTTTGAATTTGAGTCAAATGTATAAGGTGCAAAAAGCAAGAAAATTAACAGTAGTCACACACATAATTTATAGGAAAATATTTCATTAAAGTTTAACATATAAGATTATCACGTCATGTATCAAAATATGAATCCCAATTGTTAATAAGACTTCAAAAAGAATTCAAACCCTCTTTAGTTGAAAATAAGCATAATTTTTAAAAAAACAAAAAGAAAAGAAATGGTATGGAACATTAGATTTGAATGCATCACGATGTCTTTATACTTTTATGCAAGTATGCACGCTTACAACAGCATGAATATTTCGTTGACAAAATATTATTTCTACATACGTATAATAAATAGGGATAAAGGTGCAAATACATCTTTCAATATTTTTGCAAAAGTAAATACATCTATATCGTTATGTTTACTGCAATTTCATCCCTAAGATACTTAAAATCGTGTGAATTGTCCTGATGACTAACGGACCTTTAACTTTGTTACATAATTTTATTTTATTTTTTGCCTCCTTCTTCAACAATCTATGGATTCCAGAGACAGCATGGTCCACTAAAATCAACATGCTCCTTATCTTTGTTGTTCTCATTTCTCTACTCCTCCACATCTCTAACCATTCAAGAAATCCCTCTCCCTCTCATCAGCGACATTTGCTCACACACTCTTTACCCCTCTCTCTGCAGTTCCACCCTCGATAGCTCCACGGACCTCCTCGAATTCGTCATTGATCAATCTGTCAATCAAGATGAGGTCGCAAGAACCAACCTCTTCAATCACTTCACGGGTCAAGAATTGAACTCACCAAAGAGAAACGCCGCCCGAGATTGCACAGAGCTGCTCGATAAGACTCTCTACGAGCTCGAATTCGTCGTGGCTGAGCTTGTCTCTTTCCCGTCTTCCCTGTCTTGATAGTATAGAAATATCAAGACCCTTTTGAGCACGACAATGACTAATGAGCACACTTGCATCAATATCTTCTTGAATTTGAGACAACTCGATTTGATTGGAAGTAAATGAAATGACAATATCTACAGAATTTGTTGACGCCAATTTTTCACATGATCAACAATATCTTGACATTAATCAAGCATGTGGAGAGCTACCAAAAATGATGTGTCGGGGGCAAGGCGGTGGAGAAATGATGTGTCGGAAGTGAAAGATAGTGAAGAATAAGAAAAAAATTAATGGAGTTAAAATCTTCATTAATCTTAGGGCAATTTGTACGATTTAAAAAAAAAAATAGGTATGAAACTACATTAAACATAACGATAAAAATGTATTTGCATTTTGTAAAAACATTGAAGAATATTTTTGCACTTTATTCCTTGAAAAATATGTATAATCTGTACCAACGAATAATATTCACTCATTCAATATATAGATAACTAACAAAATATATAATTATTCTTTTAAAATCCACATAATTTTTGGACCTATTGAAATCCGACCCATTTATTTGGTAAGGCTACTCGATTTCTACTAGGTCCATGGCTCTTGCTCTCGAGTTTTATTTTGATCGCAGGGCTCTATGAATATTATATATGCATGCACCAAATTTTGGTTAAATTTCATTTAAACAGTTGTCAAAAGGTTATTCATGTTTTTTGCTTTTTACTTCCTCTGTCCCATTTAAAATGTCTCACTTTCTTTTTTGGGTTGTCCCATTACAAATGTCTCATTCCATTTTAGGAAATAATTATCCCTTCAAAAAGTGTGGGCCCTACCCATTTTTTAACACTTTAACTACTTTATACCTTTCTCCTAAATACCCGTGTCCAAAAGAATGAGACACTTTAGGTGGGACGGAGGGGGTAACTTTTTGGCTTATGGTTCGAGCTGTTTTTCTATAGTTATGACTTAGGATCTTTCTATCTTACTTTTTAATTTCACGCTATTAATTTTTTTGTTTTTCTTATTTTTTAATTTCAATTTTTTTTTTAGTTTAATTCTATAAATATAAATGAGGGTTCACTACATCTAAATAGGGTTTAATTTTTCTTTGGTTAAGAAATTTTAGTTTTAAATAGAACGTTTATTCGGGTATTAATTACGAACCCAAATCCTTAGCACCATATATATATATATATATATATATATATATATATATATATATATATATATATATATATATATATATATATATTATATTTTAAACCCAAAATAACATTGCTCATCATCTTCATTTGTTTAGGCCCATTGAAGGTAAATACGAGTCGAAAAGGGCCAGTATATAAGCCCATTGAGTTTGGAATATTTTGATCAATCATAATCTACAAACGAATGTTTTGTAAATAAATTCTGATTATTTTAATTATTTTTCTACTGCGGTTCATCTACACTTAATTTGACTTGCAAATTAGCACCTAAATCATTCCAACAAGACAAGAACCAAATCCTTTTTATACAATCTCATTCGATCCAATATTCACACACCAATTGACCATTCCGAAGCTAATTTTAGTTACGAGATCGTTCATTTCATTAATTCGACCAATCCAGAGCTATTTGTCGAGAATTAGGTATATCACACCCACACACACACATAGATATGGAGTGGATCAAATGGGATTCCGACTTTTTTTAGAACTAAGAACTAATATTGTCCATTCATTTTTGTAATATAATGGTCAAGATTAATTATAAATAGTTTATTATCCTCATATTTTATTGATAACCGTTTAGCCCTAAAATCAAGGGATTTTATATATTGATTTTTGTAATGAACTCATATGCACAATTATTACGATTATATACATAATACCATGAATTATATGAATATAACAATGAATTGGAATGAATAGCATGCACAAGAACTACGATTATATGAACAAGATCATAAATTATATGAACACCGAATAATAGAATGTGAAATATCCAAATAGCGAAAATTTAGGGATTTGACTATTTTTATCATTAAATAATTATGAGTCTTCCGGTCTTATTTAATCTAACAAGAGTTATTAGTTCTTATCTAAGATGTGGTTCTCTATAACCAACCCTTATATATATATATATATATATATATATATATATATATATATATATATATATATATATATAGATATATATATATATAATGCACAAACAAGATATATAACGAAAAACTTTCTAAAATTGTTGCATAATAATTTTAGAAAGTTTTAATTTTTATATCATCTTCAACGACATGCATGGTTCGCAGAGTTCTCAAAAAGATGAGCTCACCTGATCCAACCCTATATATATATATATATATATATATATATATATATTTGGGAATATAAAACTAAAGGCCACCAAGTTGGCCAATTTGAGGTTCTTTTTTCCAATTGGGAGAATTATAACTATTGAACCAATTCACCAACGTGGCTGGCAGAATTTAAGCTTGCATTGAATCATTCTCATTGAGATTAATAAATAAATAAACCCCAAAATAGCCAGAATGAAAATAACTATAAGTTCTATAATTAGAATAAGAGGATCTAATAATGCCACACGGTTTGGGTTAATTTTGATTTATTGGGAAATAAAAATTTAGAACTTTTATAGCCTTTTCTTCCACCATTTTCCTAACAATTACATAATTGTTTTATCAAAATGTAAATGATCATATAGGAGGAAGATGAAATAAAAACGTTCACCTTATATGGACTATAAACTAATTTAGTCAATTAATTTTTATATGATCTATGATTATCATAAATAGATACATGCATTAGCATAATATATAAAACGTATTACATAAAATACATATTATATATATATATATGAATATATTATTCAATGTTAAAATTTTATAATCTGATAACTATCAGTTTTGTCAAGATATGTGAATTTATATATATATATATATATATATATATATATATATATATATATATATATATATATATATATAAGGGTGGTTATAGAGGAACCACCCTTAAGTAGAGAAATAGGAACTAATCTATACCTTCCAAATTAGCGCTTTAATGGTTGAGATTAATATGGTGAAAAAAGAAAGCATATCAAATTATATTATAACAAATTGAGTTTCAGATTTAACGTGTGAATAAGGGTGAAAAAGTAATTTCATTATACATCAAACGCGTCTCTCTCTCTCCTCTTCCGAAATTTACTGCGCGTCCATTCCTCTCTCTCTCGTCTCTAACAAAATTAATTAACCCTAACTATTAACGCCTCCCTTCATTTGTTTGCAAGATCACATTCTCGAAAATTACCTATAGGGCTTCATTCCGATATTGCAAACAAGAACGAATAGAGCATATTGTTTCACATTTTTTTCTGCCGGTTGAACAGGTAAAGATTATTCATTGAAAAGTTGAATATGTTCATGGCTATATTTAGTTTTAACTGTGTATTCGTCCATTTATTTGCAATGTGAATTCATATGTTCAATATTCTGTGCATACGAGATGTTTATATTTACGAGAGTCTCGAATAAAATTTCATAGAAAAAGTTATTTGGGAGTATTATCTATTGTAATGGTGGACATAAGAATAATATTAATGAAGTTTCCAATTAGTACAGATATATGAAAAGAAGACAAAACATGTGAATGTAAAAGTGAACGTGTCGAGACTAGATTTATTTGAATGATGTACTTCTGTGGGTTTTTTATGTTTGTTACAGATGATAGTGGTCCCCCTAAAACTTGTGTTGACTATATTTTTATAATGAATGCGTGCACGAAATTTTTTAAAATGTTTTTTTTACAATAAGTTTGCTTTGTTATTTCGATGTGTTGAACCTACGTTTCGTCTACAGAGTACACTTTTATAAAGTAAAATCATTTACATATGCATGTTTTGGTTAGGCATACACTGGTAAGTAAATATGAATAACGTGCTTATCACTATATCATTAAAGTATTGGCTGTTTATTTCCGTATGCATAAGTTATTGACATCATGAGAATAAGGTTGCCATATTTATATTATGTGTCATTGTCGTATTGTAATATCCCGGAGAATTAAAAGCCTAATTACGATATTTAAATTCGTAAATTAGAATTTCGCCGAAATAAATGAATTAGTAATTTATCGAATAATGATTTCGATTAATTATGAAGTAATGAATTCCTATTTTATATTCACTAAGAATTGTGAATTGAGGAAAAGAACTTTATAAAGTATTTCGGCAGTATTATTTTAACGTCGATTGAGTATCGATAGTTAAAATTTCGTAAAATTTTCTAAGCAACGAAGCTTAGAATTTAATTCCATTATTAATGGAATAATTTAATAAAGTGATTACGACTTTATTACGACCATTTTGAGATGAGTCGATAATTAACGTTTTGAGACGTTTCAAACGTTAACGTTTAGAGATGAATAGAAAAATGAGTTTAATGATCAAGGAATTATAGTATTTAAATTCCTATGATTATTATATGTAATTAGAGTATTATTTAGCATTAAAATAATGCTATGAAATTAAGAATTAGTTAAGGAATAAAGTGTGTAATTTTCGAAACCCTAATTTCGAAAATTAGAGTTTTCACACAAGAATCTTTCTAATTATTTTCCTATGATATAATTTATCATCTAAGACATATATTATGTTATATATCTATAAATAGCAAGAAAATCAAATGTTTAGCACTTATACTACAAAGTGCCGTGAGCAATTGTAACAATAGGATTAAATGAATGCAATTTTACTATCTTTCCAAAATATTATGTTTTAGAATGGAGAAAAAGGTCTATCAACTTCAATGCCTACTGACCGAGAATTCCTAATACCAATTTAAGATGTTTTAGTTGGTTTTCTTTGAACCACAAGTTTTTGTTTTTATTCTCAAATTTTAAATTAATTATATTACATCACCTTTGGGATCAAAGGTCTTCCACTCTACCTTCTCATAGCCGAAAAAAAAATTCAGAGGAAGTAAGTAGTGATGAGGTAGGAAAATTTGTACTATGTTGGACCACCCTTTGATATTATGCACTAATACTGCATTAATAAAAGAAAAGAGGATTCATATAAAAAAAAGAAAGAAAGGTGCGTCCAATTAGCCTTATTTTCAGCCGCAAGGTTGTAAGTAAATAAATATCTTCCTATATCATCTTGCTTTGACCGAAAATTACTTAAGAAAAAGGTAAAGAAATGAATTTTAATTGTGTCCACACAATCACACTTAAGTCTTAGTCTCCAAAACTTCAAACAAAAAAATTCATCCTTCACTTCTTATCCACTTCGCCATGAGCTAGGAAAAAAAAAGGGGAAGGGAAAGTTCTTCAAAATTTTGAAGAACAAATCCAAATTCTCGATGGTTCTTCGACATCTCGACAAATCAAAATCGATTAAAAGGTTGGAAATCTCCTAACCTTCATAGAAATGCAAGAAAATGAAAATTTACAATTTAGTTTGAGCATGATGAAGGCTTCGATTATTTTGGAGAAATTTTGAAGAATTGTTCAAATATTTTATGTTCATGATTTAATATTGCTTATATGTTATTTATGAACTTAGATTTGAAATATCATGCAAAGTTGAGAAGTTTGAGACTTTTTCTTCATTATGGTCGATCATTTTGAGATATGATGGACATGTTCTTGATTTTCTGTTTGGATGATGGATTAACGTATAATATGATATAAGAATACCCTATGAACTTTGTAAGATTTTTAATTCCAAGTCTAGAAGAAGTTATGCTTTAGGATCGAAAATCTGGCAGCTTCTGCCACCCTCTGTTCAAACTGCAATATCTCTCTCGTCCGAAACTATTTTTGAGCACCGTTTTTTTATATAAAAAACTAGACTTCCGTGGCTTTCTAATGTCATCTTCAAAACACCCTAATTCGTTCTATAACAAAACAGTTTATTGTTCAAATTTGACTGTTCTACACATCAACATATTTATTGGTAATAAATCAACTTGAAACAGGCCAACTGTTGTTCGATTTTGTAAATTTTTTTACTATGAATTTGAAGACAGTTCCTTCACGAAAAATATTCTTTTATGAGTTTAAAATCTATATATAAAACTTTAGAAATTTTAAGTATGTTTAAGTGGTCAAATATATGATGCATCGAGGTTGCACTGAAAGTCATGAAACTGCAGACAAAGCTTAACATTCAATTTTATTGTCTTATTTAATGTGAAATTGAATATTATTCCTTCATGAAAATTCTCCTTTATGTGTCCAAAACCAACATCGAAAATGTAGGAATTTTTGAAGAACGTTTAAATGTCTAAACTTGGGACGAACTGAGACTGCTCAATGAAAATAAAATTTCAGCACATTTAGAATCATAATTTTTAAAAACAAGATATTTCACTCAGTTTGAAAACAACTTTGAATGTGTCGAGCATAGTTATTTGAAATGAGCACATTGTGGTGTTGAATATGTTAATGCGTGAGCATAGTTATGTTTAATGCACATAGTAATGTTTTATGTCTAGCATAAATATTATGTTAACTGGGATGTGAGAGACGGGAATAAAATTTAAATCTTAAGTTCCAAGGTGCGGGTTTTGAACCCAATTTAAGGTTTACAATTATAAACAGGTACTACAAGCTTAGAGATGTTAAGAGTTTAAAAACAATGAGTAAAAGTCAAAAACGTTGAATTAAGTCTACACGTATGATATACGTTGAATAAATACATTAATACGTGTAAAACGTATTAAATTTATAAGGATATCTCTTTTGAGAGACAAGATTTCATAATTGAAATCATTTTATCGAAAGACGTTGGTATAAGTTCAACGTTTAACCTAAATGGTTAACATGAGACCATAGATTATATTACGTCTCTATCGAAGTACGAAAAATGTTTAGTTAAGATACGCGATTGAATGACGTATTGAATTCGTTAAGGAATTCAAATGATAGTTGTATAAGTTATCAAAGTTTATTTTAAACTTTGAAAATCTCGAAAAACGTGACAGACATACTGAAATCGTTTTTACGTAAAGGTAAGACGCGGATGCGATCGTTGGCGTAAAAGGAAAACGAATTAAGAAAGCTTACGTACCAGGTGGGTTTCTTTTCTTATCCTCAAGGATAAAATGCTCTATTTATGATGCTTTCTTCGAAATGAAATGTAATTATTTATGATGCTCTCTTTTGAGAAATGATTATGAAATGATGATGAAATTACCTGCCCAAAATATTTATGTTTTATGTATGTATCCTATCCATGAATGAATGAATGATGAATGTTGTTGGGTCGTGTAACAGCCCCTAAATCCTAAGTACGATTTAGCAGGGGCTAATACTTGGAATAATAATCAAGAAAGCTTTAACCAATATATATACAAGAACTCATATGTTCTGGACGTATTCAACTAACAACATCATAAAATAAATTAATTCAATTGCAGCGGAAAAACGTGTGAATACACATATGACGATGTGTATTCAAGGTTTCTAAATATATTGTATTCAGAATGGGTTCCGACTGCTCCGACACATCTCCATCCATCATCTGCTCAACCTGCACATTTAAAAACAAACATGCAGGGTTGAGTACAAGATTGCACTCAGTGGCTCATGCCAAAATAATTTATCACATTTGAATTACTCTGCCCCATCACAGTAACACACGAGGTTTTAATTTGAAATACTCGTACTTACTAAATATTTTCTTTCATTTTCCATAAAGATTCGTCTGGCTAGACATTTTCCTTGTATGTATGATCCATATTGAAAATGTTTAGTAAGCACAGGGCCTTTCAAATAAAACCCTTGTGTCTTACCATGATGGGGCAGTGTAATTTAAAGATGGTAAAATGTTTTTGGCATGAGTCCACTGAGTGCATTATTTGTACTCAGCCCTGCATATTTGTTTTTAAATGTGCAGATTGAGCTGGTGATGCGATGGAGCAGTGTTGAGCAATTAGGAATGTTGTCGCTGAAAAGTTATACCTTGATAGTACATCGTCATATGTACATATCACATGTTTTCCGCTGCAAGAACATAAGTTATGTAGTAAAGTCCAAAAACATACTTGATTTATGTATTACAGTTTAATGTTAAATGGTCTCATTGTTTATTCATCCCTGTTTAGAGTAATAATCCATGCTAAATCGTACTTAGGATTTAGGGGCTGTTACACGTATGTAATTATTGAGTTGATATGCATAATACCGTGTAATGTTGTGAATATGACAACAGTTTTGTTTTATAATCTGATATGTATTGGTTAATTCATGTTCCTTGTCTTTATAAAAGGTTGTATATGCATAATATATATTTTGTTAGCTCATATATTGTTAAATCAATTCAATATGCATATTACATCATTTCCTAAGAAATACATTGGTGACTAAATATGAATCCCTCTATAAATAATTATAGCATTTAAGTATTGTTTATGAATATCAGTATGCATAAGATATTGAGATCGTGTGAATAAGTAACTAATCCCTATTTTTGATTGTGTGCATAAGATATTGATATCGTATGAATAAGGAACTAATACCTATTTTTGATTGTCCTTATTTGATGATATGCATAATATATGAATCAATATAGTTCATACTCTGATATTATTGTAAATATTACATTCTGTGAATATTTATAATGTTGTTTATGCATAAAATATAATTTAATATGCATGTAGCAATTTCTAATTTTATTGAATATGCTCGTATATATTTAAACATGTAGATATGGATACTGGAATTGCTGGAAGGAAACCCCATGGTCTTCTGAGTAAGTTATCTATAAAAAAAAACACAATATCATATTTCAAATTTATACTTTGATCTTATGTATATAATCTGAACTGTATTCAATTGTATTTTCATAATTACTATTCAGAGATTCAAACAAATACAACAAAAGGCAAAAAAGATGTAGCTGCTTCTTCGACGCAAGCTACGGAAACTTAGAACTAAAGGTAATGATTTGTTGATATTAACATCCAAAATGAATTGTTTCTTATATATTAGTTTTTTTTGAACAATTGCAGCCAGAAATGATTCTTCTACTGAAACGGGCCTGAAAACTATTCCAGGAAATATAACAAAATTATTGTTTTTATTATGTATACATGATAAAATGCATTTATATAACACTATGTATAGATGAGAATATGCAGTTATATAACAATTTTTTTTTACCAGCTGTATCGAGGGTAGCCAACACAAGGTCAGTTGCTTTGGCTATTTTAACACGGGATATTCCAAGTAAAAGATCGAGGATGACGGCAGCTACAAGTTCAACATGCACTAATAAAGGTTAT
Source organism: Salvia rosmarinus (assembly GCA_036937905.1). Taxonomy (NCBI): domain Eukaryota; kingdom Viridiplantae; phylum Streptophyta; class Magnoliopsida; order Lamiales; family Lamiaceae; genus Salvia; species Salvia rosmarinus. The sequence continues at coordinate 20,183,481 of CM072824.1, read as the reverse complement.
GCATAATTTTATTTTTTGTTAATTTATTTAATTAATAAGTTTTTCAACGCTAACCAGTAAGTATGAATTGCATGTGCATATGAACCATTTGTAACTCCAAAATAGTATATAACCATTTCTATCTATGAATTGCACATGGATATCATAACATTATGATAAAAATAATATGTGGGCACAAATATTTATTCGAAATAGGTTTTCAGTTATACATATTTAAATATCTATGAAATATTTAATTACAAATATGTATGTGATATTTATGTTTTTAAGTTATACATATGCATACAATTCGCTGACTTATGCATAGTAAATTCTGGGTCGAAATTACTATGTTTAAGAATCTCATATGCATATGATTAACGTAGTAATGCATAGTTAGTGAGTAATTATATTTTGATTGTTAATATAATTAGTATTGATATGCATATGTTTATTGAATATGCATCATTATACAATTTCTTAAATTATTTGAATTTCAACATCAGGATTATATCATAACGAGGCAACATGCTTACTGCAATTTAAAATAATTATTTAATAATTTCTTATTTGTTGTGCATGATAGATAAGGAAATCAACATTGTTGGATCTGGTGTCTCCCCGTTAAAGAAAAAGACAAGAAAAACAGGTGGTGCATTAGGCATTACGGAAGATGTTGAAGGTAAACAAATTAATTCTTATTACGTATTAACTTTATATCGATTGTTGAATCTTGGGTATATTTTTTTAATCATGTTATTGAATTTTTACTGATCTACAGTAAGACATGATGCTGTTGAAGAAAATGCACAAGTTGATAATGTTGAACCTTCTGAAAGCGCACCAAGTATTGATATTGAAATACCAAGTCGACCGCTTGCGTATAGGGATCCTAAGAATGTAAGATGCAGACGTCGGAAATTGACAATGCAAGATGTAACTGAAGACGGTAGTAAAGATCAAGTACTTCCAAGACTCAAAACGCGGACAACACCACAAGCCTTTTGTGAAAGCATAAAGAAACTTAATGATTCGCAAATGGAAGTCGTAGTTCAGTTAGGTTTTGGTCGCATACTCGACTTATACATCAGAGAGATGCCTTGTCACTTGGCTTATTGGGTTCTCCAGCACTTCAATCCAAGAAACTCAGATTTGGAAATGCGAATGGGTGCGGTCGAAATAATCAAGACGATGTTAAGCGGGTGTTTGGTTTCCCAGGAGGAAAAAAACAGATTGAGATATTTGGAAGAACTGAAACATCATATTTGTTTGAGCAGTGGCTTGGTTTTTTTGACGGCTGTGGAAGAGAGGAGGTAAAGATTGGAAAGGTTTCAAACATGATGATTGGATGCGAAGATGGTGGCACATGGTTCAAGCGACACTTCATGATTACTTTGGCATTCTCTTTGATTGAGAGCACTGGCATGGGTACGGTACATCCTTATATAATGAATTGCCTTCATGATGTCAGAAGCATGAAAGAATGGAATTGGGCACAATACGTGATGCAATCATTAGTAGACCACAAGAGATCATGATCTGTAAAGAAAACGGGGATGTTCGCTGGTCCAACTCTTTTTCTAGTGGTTAGACATTTTTTGTCAAATTATTATTTGTTATTTATTTTACTTAACTAATATTATGTCTAACATGTGAATGAATCTAATTGAAATACGTTTCTTGTCTAGCTTTTTTACGTGGACAGGTTTGAAATCAACCGGCGTCCTGAATCAAGGTTATACCCATTATTTTGCAACTGGACTTCGAAGACATTGAGAGAGAGACAACAACGGGAGTTAGAAGATGGTTATTTTGGGGGAGGGTCATTATGCGATGCGATTGAATTACCGAAGGATGTTTGTGAAGCTGATTTGGCTACAGGGACAGATGTTGATTTAGGTGGATCCAATGTTAATGCACCAGGATATGAATCCGAGGGCACGTTAGGGAAAAAAATTATGAAAGAAACTATTGACATAGCAGGACGTTTGAAATCATTACGTAAAATGATAGAAGAAGCACCAATCTATGAGCTCCGTAACAAGGGTTTCAATGATAGTGTTGTGGCTGCACGCAAGATATTGTGGATAACAATTGATATGCATGCACCGCAATCAAAAGAGCAAGCAATCAATGTGCCATTGGAGGATGATGCATTCTTCTATAGAGATGATGTACTGGAATCTGTAGATCGAGCATCAGCATCTAGCCACAGAACACCAAATAACCCCCAAGTTTTTCCAAGTTTTGATTTAGGATTGAGTCAATTCGGAGCTGATGCTACCGACAAAGATATTCACAATGTAAGTTTTTAAATAATTTTCGTTTGTATTTTTATGAATAAAATATTTTAATATATATAATAAATTTGGCTCTTAATTATCGTAGGTTGCTGGAGGTAAACTTGGTGGTTTATCATCGAAAAGTAATTCTAAAGGAGGCAATGATGTGGCTGCAAATACTGGTGATGGAATGGTGGTGACGAGGGTGAATTAATCTTTATTTTCATTATTTATATGTTTATATACTTTTATTATACATGACATGTATCTACTGATTCATTACATGTTTATGTAATGTTTATGCATGATATTCAGACAGTTATGCATGTGCATATTGTGCGTATAATTAGTATCCATTTATCTCTTATTTTATGTGCATATCGAACATAAAATTATGCATATGGCAACACTTTGATAATAATGGCATCAATATCAGATATGTTTATAATATGTATTCATAACCCTCCAATAGTTATCCGCATGATAATGTGTATATATGCATATAGTAATTTATCTTGCCGATATTTGTCACAAATTGAACTTAATTTAGGATATCAACTTAATGTAGGATATGTCTGAAGCCACTGAAAATATTGCAGTGAACAGTAATGAAGATGATGATCTTGTTATCCCAATTGACCAGGTTAGACCTTATATATGTATATATTATACTACCAGGTTAGACCAGGTTAGACCTTATATATGTAATGTTGTGAATATGACAGTAGTTTTGTTTTATAATCTGATATGTATTGTTTAATACATGTTCCTTGTCTTTATAAAAGGTTGTATATGCATAATATATATTTTGTTAGCTCATATATTGTTAAATCAATTCAATATGCATGTATACATCAATATGTAAGAAATACATTGCTGACTAAATATGAATCCCTCTATAAATAATTATAGCATTTAAGTATTGTTTACTATGCTCAGTATGCATAAGATATTGAGAGCGTATGAATAAGGAACAAATACCTATTTTTGTATGTCCTTATTTGATGATATGCATAATATAAGAAACAGTGTTGTCTGTCCTTATGTGACGATATGCATAAAAATGAGTAATGTTGTGAATATGCATCAGTTTTGTTCATACTCTGATATTATTGGAAATATCACATTCTATGAATATTTCAAATGTTGTTTATGCATAATATATAATTTAATATGCATATATGCACTGTCTGATTTTAATCAATTTTAGTTCTTAATAATAACATATTTATTATAAACGTGTATATATTATTAATCATTGTCATTCTTATATCTACGTGTAGGGATTGGCAACAGATATACAAGATTATGACAAAGAAAATGCGGGGAAATTGAAGGTGGTAAAAAATACTTATGTTAGAAGGGGTAAAAAAAAGTAGTCAATATGGTTGTAATTAATAGCTAATTAAATATTTCTAGCAGGTTGTAACTCAAAAATCAAAGATCGATGGCAGAAAACGAATTGTTTTGAGGAGTATGTCGACAAACGTATGATGCAGTGGTTTATTTTATGGCTTTATATATTATATGTTTGTATTATGTTTATGCAAAAAAGGTTTTAAAAAAAATTTAATTGTACTTAAATATGTTATAAAATATTTTTGTACTTGATTTTGTAATTGAAGCATGTTGATGAAAATGAGAGTATTATAAGATCCCACAGGAAGGTGACATTAGCGAAAACTATCAAATTTCGCTCACCCTTCATACAAAGACAGATTTGTTTGTCAAAATAGCTCACTAAATCGGATAAGGAAATCGGTTTGTACGCAATGTACAAAACTGATGACGAAGAGTATGTTTTTATTTTACTGAATAAACATAACATAACGATAGTTATGCATAAACATATGTATTAATGTGAATAACGAATATGTTTTATTTGTTATTAGCGAGGAGTTGATGTTTTCATACGAGTCGATTGAACTTAGGAGGTATGATATGTTCTCTTTGAAGAAAGGTAGATCAGTAAGCATATTCGTTGTAAATGCATGGTCAGTCATACTTAATGACAAGGAGCAATATCGTTCTGATTCATCTCCTGTTCGTTTCTTTTCGACATCCAATACCTATGTAAGTACAAATATACATTATAGACTTTTGCATATTATATTTTAATTGAATTATTGGTATATTAACTATATGTTGACACTAATCAGTTGGAATCCATTGCCCCCAAAAACTGGTCATACGATAGACGAAGAGACGCATTTTTTGGTCTGATGACATCGGAGCTAATTGAGTACCAACATAATGCATTGGGACAAATAGACATGGTAATGTACACATATAATCTATATTTAATGATTGGGTGATGATATGATGTATTTTATTAATATAATTATGCAATGCAGTTCTTCTACCCGGTTTATGATGACATAAAATATTACGCATTGTGCGTAGATACAAGGAAAGAGAAAATATTCGTTTTGGATAGCACAATTGATTGTGTATCAGATATTGACATGGAAAAATATGATGAAGTATGCAACGATATAGTAAGTAATATATTTGTATTCACGTTCTTGTTATTATGTGACATGTGTGTCGGCTAATTAGTATTGTTCCTCGACTCATCGCCTAAAAGCGTGCGAGACTAATGCTTTGAATTCCTCGCATACAAGAATGAACATACCAAGACAAATGTAGTTTCAAGGACAAAGATGCATTTGGTCAAATTGAGGTGGGCTGACAAACGAAACACTATAGATACGGTGAGTATACCTTATGAGACATCTCGAGACTTTAATGGGAGATGTGTCTTCGTGTTGGAAGTGTGGTTTGTCGCGATCGCAAACACGCATCGCTAATGCGTATGCGAGTGAAGTATTGTGCATCCATAATCGATGCCAACTTAATGCTGCTAGAACATACATCCTTAAGGAGGCGTCTGATAACTTCCAGAAGTTGTGCATGGATACAAGCTTCAATGCCGACCTGTTGTTGTTGGGTTGATTTAGTACGAATTTACACTGGTTGTGAAACTTTGTTTAAGATTAAACATTAGAAAATGACACATTCTACACTCTAGACCTAATCGCAAATTTTAATTTGTGACAAGGTCATTATCATCTAGTTGGATAATCGTTTATTTATGATAAGACAATAATATTATTGTTTATGCTCGACGTTTTTTTATTTGGAATTTTGCATAATTGATATTGACTGCTTATTATTTAACATGTAATGCATGCCAATTCATTATTATATATTACCTGTCACTTCTTTTATGTTTTACTTGTATACTGACTGTAATCGGTTATGAATAAGATGTAGTGCATCCATCAGTATTATCGTATGCATACTTAACCATTGCCTGTGCATTTCGTAGTTAGAAAAAATTTAAAAATTGCACGCCACTTCTTTATTATGTATTACCTGCCACTTCTTTAATAAATTAGTTGTATACTGACTGTAATCGGTCATGAATAAGACCTATTCTGTAGTGCATCAAACAGTAAAATAGTACGCATACAAAACCATTGCCTGTGCATTTCGTATGAATTAAATATTCAAAAATCTCGAGATAATGTTTTACTAAGTATGTATCAAAGTTATGAATAACTCAATATTAATTGTGAATAGGATAAACACAAATGTGAAGAAACAGTATCCAACTAAAATATTTTATTAATTTTGTTTATTAAGAAATGATAAAATCATTGTTCTAAATGTCCAAACAGGGTACTAATAATTATATGTTTTAAAATAGTAATATAACATAACAACTCATTCCTTGGCTGTGAAATTCGTTGTCATTAAATGTTAAAAAATTGTGCCATCTATGATTTTATGAATAAAAGAAACTTATGCATAATTAATAAGGTATTGTGCATAAAATCATAGCTTTAACAATTAGTACATTTACTGGAAGCTAGTAATAATTTCTTTTATCCATAAATCATAGAATCATGTTTCAAAAACTGCTTAAACCTACTAATAACGAGTTATGTAAAAAAAAGTACTATAACAAACTAATGTAAAATTATTCGTCCTCTGCATCCACTTTTGGACAGTTGCTAGAACTTTGATAGTTATGCATAGTTTCTCAAAAACTTATGCATAATTAATAAGGTATTGTGCATTAAAAAAGTGTTAACAATAAGTACGTTTACTGGAAGCTAGTAATAGTTTCTTTTATCCATAAATCATAGAATCATGTCTCAAAAACTGCTTAAACCTACTAATAACGAGTTCTGTAAAAAAGTACTATAACAAACTAATGTAAAATTATTCGTCCTCTGCATCCACTTTTGGACAGTTTCTAGAATCATGGTATCCAAGCTCATTGCAATTGCGACATCTCCTCTTTGTTTTCTGAGATCTCTCCACAACTTGTTCTCTGTTAGACTTAAGACGATGCCCACCACGGCCGCTACCTTTAGTCTTGGAGACTGTTGGTGACAAAATATCAACCTGTTTGGGAATAGGCATACCATAAAAATCTTCTATTGATCTATCATTGACACTAGTTGTGTGCATCGGCAGCCCCATCCCTGAATATTTGTCGCCTAAAGCTTTCAAATCATTTAAGACCTGATCCTTGATAGCAGGGTTGCCTTCTACCTGGCCAATGATTTTACAAAATTCAATAAACAAAAAATTATTACCATTTGAAATTTTCTGTACTTCATGTGGAATACTCATAGACCTATCTGTCTTCATCCAACGCCTCAATATATACTTATCAGGAATAACATTCATCTTCAAGGATTTCATGACAAAAAACATGTGCTTGCAGATTAAACCTTTCCTCACGAACAACTTGCATGAACAAGATAAGTCATCGGATGTAAGATTAAGAGAAACATTAGACACACTATCCGATCTGTCGTCAACCTTAAAATGCCTCTCGTTCCCAATTCGAGACATGTCATTCATAAACCACCGTCTATCAGCTTCAACGATGTCCTTTTGCAACTCAACAAAAATCTTATTTGTAAATACGGTAGCAGCATGACGCTCAATATAAAGGTCAGTCTTCATGTCAGGAAAATGTGTTTGATCAGCATATGTCATTTGATTGTACCCACTACGTTGTGCATCCATGGAATTATTGAAGTGAAGATACAAGTCTATGAGGTTGGAATCACTGTTCAAGAACATCCCGAAGAAACTATTCTGACTTTCGGAAGAAGATGTGGTTCTGAACAGTCCACTCATACTAATATCACGGAAATATGCTGGAATCCAATAAGATCTGATATTGAACATATCTCCGAACCACTTATGATTAAGTAATTGATATTTCTCCATTACATGTTGCCAATTCGCCTCGAAAACAGTAGGTCCATCCATATCTGACCAAACAACCTCATCAAAATCTTGTTTGAATTTTGTACTATCTCTCAACGATGGAGGCAACTTCTCTACAACCTTCATCATAATATGCCACATACATAATCTATGCGCAGTATCTGGCCATACATTCGCAATAGCAATCTTCAATGCTGGATCTTGATCGGTTGTGATAACGTTAGGCTGTGAACCCATACACTCTAGAAATTTGGACAACACCCATGAATACGATTGGGTATTCTCATTTGAAATGATTGCAGCAGCAAAAGTAACACACCTACCATAGTTATCTCTTCCAATAAAAGGTGTAAAAATCTTTTTATACCTGTCCAAAACATAATGGTATTTACATAGCAAGACATTGAATAATAAAATATACTTATTTTAATATTTACACATTAAAAATACTGTATTCTGCTCACCTATTAGCGAATATAGCATATATTGTAATGCATAAACATAGATATATCATAAAAATCATGCTAATAACTATAATTTCATTAATAGACAATTCATTAACTGAACATCAATTATACAGTTATGAATAACTCTTCAATATTTATGCACATAACATACCATAAATTAACAAGACTTTCAATGTATGAATTCTATAACATATACAGAGAAAATAAGGTGAAATTATCGAACCTGTTCATGCGATATGTAGCATCGAACGAAACAACGTCCCCAAAAAGTTTATAATTTTGGATGGACGTAGAGTCGGCCCACAATAAACGAGAAAGTCTGTTTGCATCATCAACATAAAAAAAAACATAAAACCATTACAATTATCACGTTTCCATTTGAAGTTATCCAATAGCATTTGAGCATCAACACCAACAATAGACATCCGCAAATCACGCTTATAATTCTTGAAATCGACAATAGTACAACCAACGTCTTCATAATTTCCAACAATCTCCTTAAATATGCGAAAACTCTTGCTTGGACCAATATTAGCTTTCACACCCTTTTCAATAAACATTTGATGCATGTAATCAACCTTCCTATTGCTCTTCATGAGGTGTCTAAAGGCATCTGGTACCATCAGGTGTGTGTGACCCTCAATAAACTTGTGGATTTTATAACCAACCCCGGCCTCAAAGCGAAACACAATTCTTGCCATACATTGAACTCTACTACTAAATCTTATACGCTTTTGTTTCACAAGAACACCATCCCTGGGATAGTCAAATTTTCCTTTGAACCTTCGCGTCTACATAAAACTGATCTAAAAAGTATGACCTTGTTGTCTCTGGAACGTTTGATTGAGCTTTTCCGAGTCTCAAAACCACATGCGGCAGCGTATGCATCATAAAAATTTTCTCCCTCTTCCAAACCAGAGAACGACATGTTTGTTTTGGGCTTGAGTACTTCATCACAAAAAGGGAAAACCAACTCTTGATGCTCCACAAAATCAGAACATGTATTGAATTCATTTTTCCCTGTGAAATAGTTATGCATAAATATACATATATTATGCATGATTATCGAAATTACATTACAATTATTCATGATATATAATCAGGCCTCAAACTAAATCATTACATCAAAGTATGATAATATATTATATCACAATTAGCAACATAAATAAAATAACATACTCTTTTACAAATGCAACATATGCATATCAGAGACATTTTTTTGATAATGTAACTATATATAATAATTCACAATATTTTGTGAATAATATACACTGTGTTATGCATAATATTTACGAACTTGAACTGATACAAATATTATATTATGAATAATGAAAAAGATATATAGCAAATTATGTTTTATTCGCTTTAAATTTCAGTAAATGTAACAAAACAGTAATTTCTATAATGATAACGCATTACAAGTAGCCTATTTGTATAACTAAAAACTGAGAATATTAATGACTGTGATATGGAAATTATAATTTCATATGTTCAAATTAATAGTCATAGTATTTATATATTCAAATATGCCTAACATACTGTGTATTATGCACGCTATAAATATGCTGTGAACAATAATCATTTACAGAACTTTGAAAATATTCTTGGTCATTAAAAAATGATGGCGTTAGATCAAAACTATGCAACCAAAAACGAAAGAATACATGTTGCGTCCATGGTTATGCTGAATACGTATGAAAATTGATAAAGAAAACAGTAATAATGAATTAATATATACAAATCAATGATACGTTATTTAATATAAATGAAATCCGTAAGTAGAGAAATATGAACTCAGATATGCCTAACATTCTGGGTATTATGCACGCTACATCAATACTGAGAACATTAATAATTTTCAAATATCTGAACATAATCTTGAACCATAAAAATTGATGGTGTTTGATCATAACTATACAACAAAAAAAGAAAAATACCTGTTGCGTCCATTGTTTTGCAGAGTACGTGTGAAATTTGATAAATAAAACTGTAATAATAAATTAACATAACCAAATCAAGGATACACTATTTAAGATCTATGAAATCCCATGAATTAAGGAAAACAAACATAAATAAATTTGAATCAATTACAAAATATCCTTATACGCTATACTGTAATTATAAACGAATCAGGTAAGATTTAAATTTCCAACCACAAGATCAGATCAAATAAATGGTAAGGATTAGTTCTTAGTTCCTAAAATATATATGGTTCTCATTTGATCCATCCTCTATATATATATATATATATATATATATAGTTAGGTTCTCGTAGTACTCGGTCTACAATTAGTATATAGTACCCAATCTAGACCATTCATTTTGAACATATAGCCGCATCACAAGCTAACACGTGACAGCTCATTTTCTTTTCTTTTTTAAAATTTTTCCAATGGGTAAAATAAAAAGAAATCAATTCAATATTCTTCTTCTTCTTCTTCTTCTTCTTATTCTTCTCTTTAGCGGCAGTGGGTGGACAGCAGTAGCAACATACACGAAAAAAACAACAACAGATTTTAAAGAAAAAAAATTGAGAACAAAACTGATGGATCTTGAGAAAAAAATAGAAGATGAATTTGATATATGATTTAAGAATCGAGAGATATTGGCTATGGTGGTGGTTCACGATGAAATTCGTCGGTAATTGGAGAAAGAGACGGCATAATTGACGGAGAATGATGGATGAGAGATTTGCTGTCGAAAACCAAAAAACTAAATTGAACAAAGCATAAAACAACATGTTGGCACAAAACACAAACATGCATTTAACAAAACAAATTCATGCATTTAATAAAACATGTTCATGTATTTAACAAAACATGTTCATGCATTTAACAAAACGTAAAAATACATTGTCGGCCAACGAGCGCTAAAGGGTGCGCAAGCGCGTGCCGGGGCGACACTCGAGCACGAGCACACGCTTCCAACCTAGATGTATTATTGTGTTCAACTGCATGTATTTTTGTATATTTAAATGCATAAGTTAGTTCAACTAAATGCATGGTTTGTTTTTCGCAATCACATAACAAATCAAGTTACTAATCTATGTAGCGAAATCAACGAAATTAAGCTTAAAAAGTTTGAAAAAATTTCCACCATATGATCTATGAGATGTGTGGATAAGATTGAGTACTACATACTACCTCAGACTCATATACTATTTGATCTCTCTTATATATATATATAGATAAATGTGTGTGTACATGAGTAATAAGGACAACCAAGCCTACTTGGTGATTATAAATATATATTATCCATTTCTTGAAGTCATAGTCGGCGAAATACAGTTGTATTTTGAATCTTGGATTTCTATTTCGTTGCCAATATCAAAATTGTTTTGTCCTTTGAAATGCCTAAGAGACAATTATTTTTATATCCAACAATATTTTTATATTTATTGCCAACATGTTTCTTCTAGCACGTTATAAGCTTTCGTTGACATTAAAATATCAGATCCAGATTTCTTTTATCTTTGATTATTTTTAGTTGAGATGAAGAGGTTGATTTATATGAATATACAATATAATTTTCAATTTTATAATCATTGAATCACGCTATCTGAATGTCCATTCGCCGCATCCCCACCCAGCTAAACTATGATTAGCTATTTTAGGAGATAATACATAATTTTAGTTTAATAAATTAATTTTAAAATAATTTTAGTTTAATAAATCAATAATATTTCAATCAAATTTAATAAATTGAGTTTAATGATAATTTTAGCTTAAAAGTGATTTTTCGACACCGAAAAACACAATTTGCATTAGAAATGACATGGAGCCTCTAAATCCTTTCTGAGTCGTTTCTAACTTATGCATTTCATGTCATTCTCCGGGCCGATTGTACTTTCCGGAGCCCAAAAATCATTTACGGAGTAAAATTGTTATAAAATCTAATTCATATGTTTGATTGAGCTATTATTGATTTATTAGACTAAAACTATCACAAAGTCAATTTATTGGATTAAATTAAGTATTTTCCTATATTTTATGGCCTTTTTTAATTTACATCAAAATTCAACAAAAATAGTTGTTATAATTATCTGCTGTTAACAGACAATCAACATGAACCTTATCAGTACATTGAAATATACGTAGGACTGTAAACTTTTTCTGAGGAAAAATAATTAAAACAATTTTTTATCTGCTATCGTGTACAGTGTACACGGTTTCTTTATGAACATTTTAATTGTTCTTACATTTTTGTAATTATCCTAAACTTTGATTAAGACAGCTAATTAAATGTTGCTCGAATCTTCACATACAATAATGAAACCTGTCTATTGATTTTCGACGCGTTAATTATGCCGACATTAACACAATCTTAAGCAAGAAGAAAATTAAAAAGATCAATAAACTTTCTTTTTGCTACAAGATTTCCTACTTCCTATAGCTAATTAATTGTATAGCACATTAAAAATGACGTATTTTTGGTTAATGCCCGATGCCAAAGGTCTCTGGTTCGAGTCCACCGTGACACAGCCTTTAAAATTTCTGTATTAAATTACCAAAAAAAAATGACGTATTTGTGTGCGTGTGTTGGCCTAGTGGTAGAATAATTAATGTCCGAGGCTAAAAGTCTCGGGTTCGAATCCACCGTAACGCGACTTTTAAATTTATGTATAAAATTGATAAAAAAAATGGCGTGTTTAGTATGCGTGTATTGGTCCAGTGATAGAGTAGTTAATGTCCGAGGCCAAATGTCTCAGGTTCCAATCCACCATAACATAACCTTTAAATTTTTGTATTTAATTGACAAAAAAATATAAAAAAAATGGCGTGTTTAATTAATATTTTGCAAACGAGATCCTTTGTTCCAGAATGATGTTATATCTAGATGATACACATATACACGTTGTCATTAACAAGAACGATTATGAATCTGTGATCACTCTAGCACACTCAAAAGGGTTATTAAACTTCTAAAATGGATATATATGTTAAGAAACCTTACAAAAGAAAGTGTAGATATTTTATATGTGACTCAGAAAAACACTTAGCTAATAAATGTCCTAATAAAAATAAAAATTATGAAAGAACAAATTTAATAGAAGAAATAGGAGAATATAATATAGAAGTAATAAACTCAGAAGATTCTGATAATGAATCAATCTATAGTATTTATACAGAATATGAAAATGAAAAAGAAATAGATCCTACAGTAGTAACATATACGTATATGAATACATTAAATGATTGTTTACATTATTGGATTAAAGAAAAAGGAAATAACCATATACCATGTATAAATTGTAAATTATACCCAGAAATTACAAGAAGATATCAATGTAATAAATGTTTTGAAGAAATATGTTTCTTATGTTTAGAAAAATTATTTGAAATAAAAACTGAATTAAAAGGAAAAGCTAAAATTGAAGAAAATAAAAATACTGATATTTATAAAATAAAATTGGAAAAACACGAAGTAATGTTAGAACTATATAATCATAAATATTTAAAATTAGAAAATAAATACGATGAACTCCAAAAAAGGATAGAAGCTATATAATATACATTAAATGATTATAAAAAATTTGAAAATATTGAATTAAATCAAATGGCAGAACAAATAGATGAAGAAGAAAAAATATTAATAAATAATAGTAATAATACAAAAAATCCAGCTACAACAACTCTAATAAATATTCAATGTAGATTATGGATAGATAATGAAAATCATGTTGATTTAAATGCTATATTAGACACTGGAAGTACTAAAAGTTTAATAGGATATAGTTTAGTAGATCCTAAGTTTCATAAATTATTAAATTATAAAATGAAAACTAGAACAGTTGAAAATAGAATTATGAAAATTACACAATCGCTTAGAACCGATCGAATACAATTTTTAAATTTTATTGGTAATTATAGTTTAAAATATGATTTACCTCAAGTAATAATAAATCCAAAAAAAACTAATTCTAAAGATTTCTTATTAGGATTAAATTTTATTACTAGTTTAAATGGTAATTTAACAATTGCTAAAATTTTTATTACACTAAGTAAACAAGTTTATAGTTTTCCAACACATAGATATACACATATATCAGAGTTTGCCCGAAAGCGTGGTGGACTAGGAGAATTAGATTTTTTAAAACAAATACAAAACAAACAAAATAATTTCATTGAAAATGAAGCTATAAAATTATTCTCACAATTTATTTCACAAGAATTAGAAAAAGGGCCTGATATTACAAAAAGTAGAAATTATCCTATAATATTAAGATTAGAAAAACTAGGATTAATAGGAGACGATATTACAAAGGCAAAAGTAAATTATGTTTGTAAAATAAAAATAAAGTTACCTGAAATTACAATTAGAACAAAAAATTGAGGGTATAGTGCAGAAGATGTAGAAGAGTTTAGAAAACAAATTAATGAAATGCTAAAACAAGGATTAATTAGACATTCAGAAAGTCCTCATAGATCTACAACTTTTATAGTTAGAAATCATTCATAAATAAAAAGAAGAAAACCTAGGATAGTATACAATTATAAAAGATTAAATGATAATTGTGAAGATGATGGTTATAATATACCAAATAAAGAAACTTTGATAGCACTTATACAAAATAAAAGGATATTTAGTAAATTTGATTTAAAAAGTGGATATAATCAATTAAAATTAGAAGAATGGTTTAAACCATGGACTGCTTTCACTTGTCCAAAATGACAATTTGAATGGAATGTATTAAGTTTTAGGTTAAAAAATGCACCTGCTATATTTCAAAGATTTATGGATAGTATATTTTTAAAATATAAATTTTGTTTAGTATATATTAATGATATTCTTGTAGCAAGTGATAATTTAAAAGAACATGAAGAACATTTAAATATTATATTTAAAGAAATTGAAAAAAATGGTATAGTAATTAGTAAAAGGAAAATGAAATTATTTAAAAGAAAATTTTCATTTAGATTTCTTATTAGGATTAAATTTTATTACTAGTTTAAATGGTAATTTAACAATTGCAAAAAATTTTATTACACTAAGTAAACAAGTTTATAGTTTTCCAACACATAGATATACACATATATCAGAGTTTGCGCGTGTATCAATTAATCAATAACATTCAAATCAAAAATAATGGAAGTGATGGCGTGTAACAAAGTTGGCCATCCTAAGTCCCATCCTAAGTCCTTAGTTAGGTAGCTAGGTAGATAAAGCTAGGAAAATGTCATTATGACATTTGACAAAAGCATTGTAATAGTAGTTTTTCATTGCCTATAAAATGACATATGTTCGTCATTGTAAAAAACAACAACACCAAGAGAGAATTCAATAAAACCCTTTGCATTCTCCAAAAATCATGAGTTTCTAAGTTTCTTGTTTTCTTACTCCTATAGCCGATAGCAAATTCTATACCCATCATTGAGAGCTAAATAATATATCCCAACACCATAAAAAAAAAAAAATCTTCACTTCCGCTGAACATATTTTCTGGAAACGAAGGCTCTGTCCCTATTTTCTTCATAAAAAGAGTTCTGTGTGAGCTCTATTAGGTATAATTTCTATTTCATTTCTTTTTGTGGTTTAATGTTTAACCCGAAAAAACACACTCTACCCCCATTAGGGATAGTTCATGTGAGAATGGAAATAAGTATAGGAAATATGAATAAATATGAAAGTTTAGCATATCTTTCATATTTGTGTAGCACAATCAATCGTGTTGCAATTACTATGTTGCACATGTTAGTTTAGCATATATTTCATCTCTTCGATAGCCACATATGCTAAATATATTAACCATTGAACAATCAAAGACCCAGATCTTTCTCATTACGATCCATCTCATACACATTTTTAGAAGATTTCTAGATGAATTCGCACAAAGTTGATGAATCCATTGGGAAGTTACAATCAAAAAATAAAAAAATTATAGCACAAAAAATCCGAATTTTATTAAATCTCAACCATTGATCCAATAAATCAGAAGGACTTTCGATTCATTCTCATTTCCTGACCGATCCATCTATTTCATATATATGAACTATTTTATAATGGTTGAGATTTATACGTATAGAATCAAAAATGATGAATTCATAATCTTTAAAGTTGATGAATCCATTGGGCTTTGTTTATCAATCCAAAAAAAGCCATAAATAAAACCCTTCACTTCTCATCTCCTGGGATTCGAACCCTAGCCCCAAAAATCCGATTCCTTTCTATTTTATTTTGTTTGTTTTCACGTTAAATATAGTTCTTATTTGAAACCCTATATATTTCGAGAGGGGAGAGAGGCGAGACAGGCGGCGGGCGCGGTGGCGCTGACGGCAGCGCACGCAATGGCGATGGCGGTTGGCGGCGATCCGCCCGCGTCGTGGCTCGCGTGTGTGTGTGTGCATCGCGTGAGTGGTGTGTTTGTGCCAGTGTGTGCGTGGGCGGCAGAGACGGGGAAGGCGGTGGGCGGCGGCGAACGGACGCCGAGATCCGGCGTCGGCGGCGGCGTTCGGCCGCGACGCGTGTGTGCGGCGTCGTGTGACGTCGTGTGTGTGTGTGTTTGTTGTTGCGTGCGTGCGTGCGTTTGGCGTGAGAAGGGGGAGGCCGTGGCGGTCGCCGCCGACCGGGCGACGTGGAGGCGGCGGCGGCCTCTGCCGCATGTGAGTGAGCGAGAGAGGGACGAGAGAAGAGACGTGAAGAGAGAGAGAGAAAACAAAAAAAAAAAATGAAAATGGGTCGCGGAATTTTGGTCGCGATGACAGGCCGGAAAAGCGTAGGAAAATGGGATGTGTTAGGTTTAGGGTTTTGTGATGTATCATGGGCTTGTGTTGTTTTAATTAAATGGATGATTCTATTTATTTAAGAGTTGGGCCCTTATTTTAAATTAAATGGTGACTTTTTATTTAATTAAATGGACTGATTCTATTTATTTAAGAGTTGGGCCCTTATTTTAAATTAAATGGGCTGACTCTTTTATTTAATAAATGGGCTGGTTCCTATTTATTAAATAGTTGGGCCAGAATATAATAAAATGTGGGCTTGGATTAATTAATAGTTGGACTTCATTAATTAAATAATAATTGGGCTTAGATTTAATTAATGATTGGGCTTTAATTTAATTAATTACTTGACTTGCTTTAATTAATTAAATCTTTGGACATTAATTAATTAAATAAATGAGGTTTATCTTTGAGACTTAATTAATTATATTAAGTCTAATTAATTAAATAATTAACTTAAACTTAAATATGAGTTTAAATTATTTAATTATGGTAAGTTAATTAATTAATTACTATTAAGTTTAATTAATTGATTGATTAAGATAAGGTTAAGTCAAGTTTAAATTATCTTTAATTTATGATTAAGACCTCTTTAATTAATGTAATTAATTTCTTTTAATGAAATTAATTAAGTTAGAATAATTAAATAAATTAAATTATGCTAGTCAAGTGCATAATTTGATAATTATATTATGTGTTATATTAGCGAGAGTCCTTATATATATATATATATATATATATATATATATGATTTTAGTATGCAATTTAATTGCATTATACTTTGTAAAAAGTATTTAACAATGTAAGATTATGAAATTAAATTATTTTTAAACGAAAAGTCGAGTAAGGGTATTGTTGGTGCCTTAGCGATATAAATTAGTTTTCAAATTTAATTATATTTTGAAAACTTCGAACTTAACGAATCATAAGCTAGTATCCTACTCTACTTGAGCTTAAGGCTAGCTTTTCGAGACCTATTAAGATTAGTGCTTCTTGTAGGTTTTGTCGATCAAGGGGATTAGCGTTGCTTTCCCGAGAAGCGTACCATAGTGATTTCCTCAGGCTTTGTCCTATCGAGGTGGGCTTTTCTTTTCTTATCCTCAAGGATAAAATGATTTATTTATGATGCTTTATGCAAAATGAAAAGTATTTATTTATGATGCTTTCTCTTTTGAGAAATGATGAAGAAAATGATGTTCATGAAATTACCTGCCCAAAATGTTTATGTTTTTATGTATGTATCCTATCAATGTGTTGGTTCGCCAGCAATGAATGAAAGAAAAGTTATTGGGTCGCTCCCAATTCATGAAAAATCGAATTCGGATCATGTGCTTTATAGCCTGGATTAACGTGTACACTCAAGTTGACTGTGTGCTGTAAGTACAATTCACGGCCGGTCACAGCGACGTAGAGGGAGGCCTCCTTCTACGGCGTTCAGGATTCAGGAAATGTTATACGAGGAATGAAAGGATATGGATCATACATACAAAGAAAATGTCCGCCGACGATTTATGAAAATGCAAGAAAATGTTTAGTAAGCACGGTATTTCAAATAAAACCTCGTGGAGTTCTTGGAAGGCGATGTAATTCAATGAAAATGTTTTCGCATGAGTCCACCGAGTGCATTCTTGTACTCGACCGCATGTTTGTTTTTAAATGTGCGAGTTGAAATGGTGATGCGATGGAGCGGTGTTGAGCAATAGAATTCTTTTGTCATGAAAGTTAGTACCTTGAGTGCACATCGTCATATGTGTATTCACATGTTTTCATTGCAAGAATACTAAGTCATTTATATATTATGTTTGTCAAATCCTAATCTCTTGGAAATTTTAAGAAGTATTCCTTATATGTGTCTCACAATTTGATGTTCCATGTCCTTTACGTTTCTTAATTCCGTTCGGTAATAGTCCTGCTAATCCGTCCTCTGGAAAACCGGTCATATAAAAGTGGTATCGAGCGGTTCACTCTTTGAATTCAAAATCTCTTTTCAAAGTTAAGTCTAGATTGAGTCACTAGACTTCAGAAATCTGCCGACTATGCTCAACACTCCATCACATCAAGCTCAACCGGAATGAGGTAAATAATTTCTTTCAAAAGTTTTGAAGTGAAAAGTTGAAAGTGAGAAAGGATGAAAATGATTTTTCAAAAAAAAAAAAAAAAAAAAAGAGATTCCCACAATATGCGGTATGGATGCATATTTATGAAAGCTCAAAGGATTCCCACAATATGCGGTATGGGACCCATATTTAAGGAAAACTTTCTGATTTGATTTATGCTAAGTAAATGATTCTTTCTCAAAGTTTTGTAATAATTTTTCAAGTGAAATGAAAGTTATGAGGATTGATTGAAAGTGAGAGTTATTGCAAATGAAGTTTCATGTCATGAAGTACAGAATGATGAAATAATAAGAAAAGTTGTTGGTTCGCTACCAACATATCATGGTTTAATGATGTTTATGAGGAGGATGTTGTCATGATCAGGAAGTTGTTGGTTCGCTACCAACGTATGATAATGTATGATAATGTCATACGAGAAAGTATTGACGAATATGTGTCAATAAATGAAATGTTTGAATTCATGGAATTCAATAAAGATTTATTGTTATTAATGATGAAAGTTGTCATGTGAGTTATCAAGTTATTTTCATATGTTGTTTTGTGAATTGTTTAATTGTTTCACAATATCATTGTGAGTCATTGTACTCAGATAAGCTAAGTTCATTGTCGTGTTAGGGACAACCCAACCATAACGACAAATGAAATCGATTGTCGAATTAGATTTTCAAATCTTTTCGATCATGCATGAGACTCGTTATCTAAGTTCATTGTCGTGTTAGGGACAACCCAACCCTTAACGACACAAAAGAAATTGATTTTCAATTAGATTTCCAAATCTTCTCGATCATGTATAAGGCATCGTTGAACCTACATGATAATAGCTTCCACAAAACGAAAATGATTGATGGCGATATTTCGGATTCATATCCTAAAATGATCGGAATAAGGTATGGGTTCTATCACAAACCGTGTGTACCCAAGGACTGTTTTGAAACGTAAGTCGTGATAGCCTCGCTATAACAACTTAGAAAGAACTAGTTCACCGCTTCACATAGAAACGCTTGAACATAGAGTGACATGGAAAAGATTGAGGATTCACTGAGTTACACCATTATGGTTATGATTAGTTCTCATGTAGGTGTTAACTTACCAAGAATGAAAGACGTCTGATAGAATGTTGGGGCCGAGGACGAGGACGATGGCGATGACGTGGTCGTGAACAAGGAAGAGGTTTTGTCCATCAAGAACATAACTCACGAGTTACACCGGACCGCATGAATGAAGGAAGGTTCCGCAAAGAGAAACCTCCGTTGTTCAATGGACCGGGTGATCCAATGGATGCTGAGAAATGGATACGAGCTGTGGAACGAATTTTTAACTATATTCGATTTGAAGACAAAAAAAAAGTGAAGTGCGTCACCTACCAGTTGGTGAAAGAAGCTGACTTCTGGTGGGAGTCAGTGAAACGCACCATGACTGAGGAAGAACTCGAGAACCTCACATGGGAAGAATTCATGATTGAATTGTATGAGAAATACATACCAGAATGTTACCGTCGGAAAAGCGAGCGAGTTATGGAATCTGAAGCAGAGAACTCACATGCTTCTTGTAAGGCATTAGACTTAACTTCTGAACCATCTAGTGAAGCTTTAGTGATTAGCACACCAGGTGGAGAAAGAATGTCTGCTGAATATATCGTCTCGAACTTAGAATTGAACATAGGTGCTAAAGAATTTAGGGCAGACTTACATGTCATCTCTATGATAGAATTTGACATCATCTTAGGAATGGATTGGCTCACCAAGGTCAATGCCACAATTTTGTGTAACGAGAGAAAGATCTCATTCCAGATCCTTGGAAAGGAAGGGACGAATTTTCATGGGATAAGAATGGGAAAAGGAGTATCGGTGATATCTGCCATGAAAGCCACCAAGATTATGAAGAAAGGAGGTTGTTATGCATTTCTCGTCAGCTTGACAAGAAAACCAGAGGTGGAGAAAACAATTGGAGAAGTTCGGTGGTTCGAGAGTACGAAGATATTTTTCCGAAGAATTGCGGCTATGCCACCAAATCGGCAATTAGAGTTCACAATCGACGAGAACCCAAGCGACTCAAGATCAAAAGCACCGTATAGGATGGCCCCACCCGAATTGCAAGAACTAAAGGTTCAATTGCAGGAACTGTTGGATCTAGGTTTCATACAACCTAGTGTATCGCCATGGGGAGCACCAGTCCTATTCGTCAGGAAGAAAGACGGACCATTAAGAATGTGTATCGATTACAGAGAATTGAACAAGCTTACTATTAAGAATAGATATCCTCTCCCGAGGATAGACGACTTGTTCGACCAACTGAAAGGAGCTGGAGTATTTTCCAAGATAGACCTAAGGTCTGGATACCATCAGCTCAAAATGAGAAGGGATGATATTCCTAAAACAGCGTTTAGAACACGTTACGGACATTATGAGTTCACAGTAATGCCGTTTGGGTTAACAAATGCCCCAACTGTTTTTATGGATCTGATGAATAGAGTATTCCATCAATATCTCGATAGTTTTGTCTTAGTGTGTATCGATGATATTCTCATCTACTCTAAGACCGAGGAACAACACGAAGAGCACTTGCATGTTGTACTCGAGATTTTACGAAACGAGAAGTTATACGCCAAATTCAGCAAGTGTGAATTTTGGTTAAAAGAAGTGATGTTCCTCGGACATATTGTGTCAGCTGAGGGAATCAAAGTGGATCTGCTAAAGTGGAAGCCGTCAAGGATGGAGGACACCATCAAGCGCCGATGAGATCGAAGTTTTTCGGTTTGGCGGGATACTACAGACGTTTCATTGAAGGATTCTCAAAATTGGCTAGGCGATGACACGACTTCTAAGAAAAGGGACCAAGTATATTTGGACCAAGATCGTGAAAAGAATTTTCAAGAACTTAAGACAAAGCTAACCAACGCTCTAGTGTTAGCAATCCCGAATGAGAATGAAGGATTCGTTATTTACGGATGCATCAAAGTTGGCATCGTGTTGTGTACTAATGCAAAACCGGAAGGTGATAGCATACGCATCTCGTCAATTGAAGCCCCATGAGTTGAATTATCCGACTCATGACTTAGAGTTAGCTGCAGTCGTACATGCTTTGAGGATCTGGAGACACCACCTTTATGGAGTCAGGTGTGAAATTTTCACAGATAATAAGAAGTTTAAAGTACTTTTTCGAGCAGAATGATCTGAATATGAGTTTTCAAATTTTATTTATTGCCCAAGTTCTGTCATTGAGTTTAACTCTATGATCTAGTTTCAACTGGAAAATCACTTGAGTTTTCACTTTTCGTGAAAGAAGTTAACAAACAGAAAATTTCATAAAAGAGTCATTTTGAAACCAAGCCTTCATGTGACTGAGAAGTATTTGTGACGGGTCTGGCCAGCCCATATGACCAAAGACATCTCAGTAGTCGTCATTCTGATCTTCGGATCCTATATTCCAATTATTCAATTCAAGGAACATATTGGTTCAAACTCTCAAAAGTACAATCGACTCGAATTTCGAACCCTTACACTTGTAAGTTGTTTTGATAAGTTTTCTTCAAACCTCGAAACTAATAAGTACGATGTAGGTTGACTTACCTTGTCACCTAAGTTTTCAGAATTTGTAAGTGATAGACATCAAGTTATGATATAGAGAAGTTCTCGATGAGGCGAGATATATTCTTTCCTATGATACACATAAGTACGACGACCTCGGGGTTTTGCGAATCGATGACGATGAAGTTATACTCCCATGTGAGTGTTATGATAATAAAGTTATGAACGAAATACTCTTTAGCATTGAGTGCAAGAGTAGAAGTAAAATGAATATATATGATATTCTTGGGAAATAATCTCATATTAATATTTTATAAAGAGAGAGATTACAACTTATCTTCAAGATAGTTGATTGTCCTTAAGACCTCGTTAGTAGGTTGGACATGTTTAAAGTTGGTGATGCACGAGATTCTTTTCAATGGACATATAAGGAATGATAGCATCTTTGTTAACAAATCTCGCTTTATACCTCAACCTTAGGATTATGCTTGAGCATAATTGATTTCGAATATACGAGACCTTGTATGGTCGAGAATGTCGATCACCACTTTATGGGGATGAAGTGAGTGAAAGAAAGTTACTAGGTCCAGATCGAGTACAACAATATTGGAAAGGTCGATCACACCAAGCAAAGAATCAACAAAGCTCAGGACAGACAAAGGTCTTACACCGACAAACGTCGATCAGACTTATAATTCAATTTCGGGGATCGAGTTTTTCTTAAGGTTTCTCCTTCAAAGGGAGTTATACGTTTTGGCAAGAGATGAAAGTTACGACCCCGCTATATAGGACTTTTCGAGATCCTAGACAGGGTAGGCCTTGTAGCCTATAGGTTGGCTTTGCCACCAAGCATTTGAGACGTGCACAATGTGTTTCATGTCTCGCAATTAAGAAAAATACGTGTTTGATCCGAAACATGTAATTAAGCACGATGAAGTAGTCCTAGCCAGGACTTAAGTTACGAAGAAATACCTGTCCAAATTTTGGATAGAAAAGTTCAAGTTTTGCGGAACAAACAATTGTTCTCGTTAAAGTAAAGTGGAACCATCATGGTATGGAGGAGGCCACATGAGAACTTGAGGACAAAATGAAATCTAAGTATCCCGATTTAGATTACCAAGGTATGGAATTTCGAGGACGAAATTTTTATAAGGATGGAGGGATGTCATATCCCGTCTTTCTTAATAAGATTAGAAGGACTTTCGAACTTAGAATTTAAATGATTCGTGCCCGATGAAAGAAAATTTTAAATTCCAACAAAAGAATTTATTTCATTAAAGCGATTACGAAAATTATTATAGATAATATAATAATTGAATATGATTTATACATATACTTATAAATCATTATATAAGTAATATATGTCAAGGTTTAATTTATAATCTTTAAGATCGGACTTGAGCCCGTAAGAATAAATCATATAATGGGCTTTGGTTTAACAAGGCCCAAAATGAAAGCCCATGGATAATAAAACCCTAACTATATAAACTCATCTCCTCCTAATCCTTGAACCCTAGCCCCCATTTTAAGAAAATCTCTCATTCCTCCAAGCATCAACAAGAAAGGATCTACAAAGGTTTAACTTTAAATCCTCTATTAATTTTATATGTATATACGTATATATGTATTTGTATGTTGTTATGTATGAAAATAAAAGATGAAGGGGGGGTGGGGTTGTGTTTTAGTTTGAGAGAGAGAGAGACGAGCGGCGGCGGCGGCGGTGGCGGCGGCAGCAGCAGCGGTGGCGATGGCGGTCGGCGATCGATCCGCGCGTCGTGGCTCGCGTGTGTGTGTGTGTGCATCGCGTGAGTGGTGTGTTTGTCTTGTGTGTGCGTGGGCGGCGAGGCGGGGAAGGCGGTGGTGGGCGGCGAATGGACGTCGAGATCCGGCGTCGGCGGCGTTCTCGGCCGCGTGCGTGTGTGCGACGTCGTGTGGCGTCGTGTGTGTGTGTATTTGTTGTTGCGTGCGTGCGTGCGTTTGGCGTGAAGGAGGAGGCCGTGGCGGTCGCCGCCGACCGGCGACGTGGAGGCGGCGGCGACCTCTGCCGCGTGTGGTGGCGAGAGAGGACGAGAGAAGAGGCGTGAAGAGAGAGAGAAAAGAAAAAAAAAATGAAAATGGGTCGCGAATTTTGGTCATTACGACAGCCGAAAAGCGGCCGGAAAATGGGATGTGTTAGGTTTAGGGTTTTGTGATGTATTAATGGGCTTGTGTTGTTTTAATTAAATGGATGATTCTATTTATTTAAGAGTTGGGCCCTTATTTTAAATTAAATGGGTGACTCTTTTATTTAATTAAATGGATGATTCTATTTATTTAAGAGTTGGGCCCTTATTTTAAATTAAATGGTGACTCTTTTATTTAATAAATAAATTTGGTTCTATTTATTAAATAGTTGGGCGTAATATAATAAAATGTGGGCTTGGATTAATTAATAGTTGGACTTCATTAATTAAATAATAATTGGGCTTAGATTTAATTAATGATTGGGCTTTAATTTAATTAATTACTTGACTTGCTTTAATTAATTAAATCTTTGGACATTAATTAATTAAATAAATGAGGTTTATCTTTGAGACTTAATTAATTATATTAAGTCTAATTAATTAAATAATTAACTTAAACTTAAATATGAGTTTAAATTATTTAATTATGGTAAGTTAATTAATTAATTACTATTAAGTTTAATTAATTGATTGATTAAGATAAGGTTAAGTCAAGTTTAAATTATCTTTAATTTATGATTAAGACCTCTTTAATTAATGTAATTAATTTCTTTTAATGAAATTAATTAAGTTAGAATAATTAAATAAATTAAATTATGCTAGTCAAGTGCATAATTTGATAATTATATTATGTGTTATATTAAGCGAGAGTCCTTAATATATATATATATATATATATATATATATATATATATGATTTTAGTATGCAATTTAATTGCATTATACTTTTGTAAAAAGTATTTAACAACGTAAGATTATGAAATTAAATTATTTTTAAGCGAAAAGTCGAGTAAGGGTATTGTTGGTGCCTTAGCCGATATAAATTAGTTTTCAAATTTAATTATATTTTGAAAACTCGGGCTTAACGAATCATAAGCTAGTATCCTACTCTACTTGAGCTTAAGGCTAGCTTTTCGAGACCTATTAAGATTAGTGCTTCTTGTAGGTTTTGTCGATCAAGGGGATTAGCGTTGCTTTCCGAAGCGTACCATAGTGATTTCCTCGAGCTTTGTCCTATCGAGGTGGGCTTTTCTTTTCTTATCCTCAAGGATAAAATGATTTATTTATGATGCTTTATGCAAAATGAAAAGTATTTATTTATGATGCTTTCTCTTTTGAGAAATGATGAAGAAAATGATGTTCATGAAATTACCTGCCCAAAATGTTTATGTTTTTATGTATGTATCCTATCAATGTGTTGGTTACTTGACAATGAATGAAAGAAAAGTTATTGGGTCGCTCCCAATTCATGAAAAATCGAATTCGGATCCCGTGCTTTATAGCTCGGATTAACGTGTACACTCAAGTTGATTGTGTCGTAAGTACAATTCACGGCGGTCGCGGCGACGTGAGTGAGGCCTTCTACGCGCTCGTGATTCAGGAAATGTTATACGAGGAATGAAAGGATATGGATCATACATACAAAGAAAATGTCCGGCGCACGATTTATGAAAATGCAAGAAAATGTTTAGTAAGCACGTATTTCAAATAAAACCTCGTGGAGTTCTTGAAGGCGATGTAATTCAATGAAAAATGTTTTGGCATGAGTCCACCGAGTGCATTCTTGTACTCGACCGCATGTTTGTTTTAAATGTGCGAGTTGAGTGGTGATGCGATGGAGCGGTGTTGAGCAATAGAATTCTTTTGTCATTTGAAAGTTAGTACCTTGAGTGCACATCGTCATATGTGTATTCACATGTTTTCCATTGCAAGAATACTAAGTCATTTATATATTATGTTTGTCAAATCCTAATCTCTTGGAAATTTTAAGAAGTATTCCTTATATGTGTCTCACAATTTGATGTTCCATGTCCTTGTTACGTTTCTTAATTCCCGTTCCGAGTAATAGTCCTTGCTAATCCGTCCTCTGAAAAACCGGGCTGTTACACTATATATATATACAATGGACGGTTAACGTGAGAACCATTTTATTGTGAGAACGTGAGAATAAAAAAATGATGAATTCATTGTGAAAGTTGATGAATCCACTGGAAAAGTTACTGAATCCAAAAATAAAATTTTCGCCTCTCATTGGATTCGAACCCGGGTGAAAAATTCTGAATTTTTAAATTCAGTAACTTTCTCAACAAATTCATCAACTTTTATAACGAATTCATTTGGTTCTTAGTTTTTAGGATAAAAATGGTTTTTATTTGAAACTAACTCTTTATATAAATATAAAGCAAAGCCCTTCTTTTTCCTGATGATGCATTTCAATTTTAGCAATATTTTTTGCTTTGAGATATTTCAGTGCATTGTCTCCATTTGCTAATTTTCCAGTATTTGTGTGTGTGGAGAGAGAGAGAGAGAGAGAGAGAGAGAGAGAGAGAGAGAGAGAGAGAGAGAGAGGAATGCTAACATGTCTTGATAGAAATGGACAAATATGCTATATATAATTGGTGCACTAGGTGATATCTGTTTGTTTTACACTTGGTCTTTGTTATTTCAAAAACTCATTGTTCCAATCCTACTCAATTATAATGGATTAGAAAACTCTCAAAATTCGGTTGTTGAATCTGCTGCATTACAATACTAACAAACACTACATTTCAAGCAAGAAAACACGAGAGTCCAAAAAACTAAAAGGGAAACAAATTCATGCATTATTTACAGATACTTCTTCCTATTAAAGCACTACTTCTGCTCGATTGATCCAATCTGCATCTGATAGCGACGTATCCGTTGCAGGCTCCATATTTTCGAGGGATTCGACAAGAACAGGCACAGTTTAGGGCTGCAAAGTTCCCTCTGCAGTCTGTCAACAGAATCAAGATTGTTTTGATGCTCCAAATGGATGATAGGTTGCATCATAGTTATGGTTTTGCTTCAGAGCTGCCCGAGTTCCCTCAGCGGCAGTCCAATCTGTGTGAGACAGGTCAAGATCCGTGGCCTGCTGACGCTATGATCAGCAGGTTAGGATCCACAGCCGCTGCCTTCTACGCGACTGAGGCCTACATGGGCTTATCACGGTATGATCTCCAAGAACACGCCGCCACATTCAACAACTGTGATCAGTTTGGAAGGAGCATCTTTGCAGATTCAGCCTCACAAACTCAAATGCCCAAAAACCTAATTTTTAGGCCTATTAGTGGTTCATACAGGAATGATAGGAATGATATCTCTCAGAGTGAACAACTCAGGATCCTTCAAGAAAAGCTATTAGGAGACGTTGATGACACGAACATGATAAGCCCGTCTCCTCCCTTCAATCCGATTCATGATCTTCACGTAAGTTTTTCAAGAATGAACATCATTTTTCACCATTCTTCTTGCCACTTGATCATGAGCATTAGCTCCCCCCTCTCTCTCTCTGCAGGCCTCACAGAATGTTGGTGCATCTCATTTTTCCAACATGAATCCATTCGGACAGCAAACTGCAGCAGCTGCTAACGTTGTTACATCGAGCAAGACGAGGATTAGGTGGAGTCAAGATCTACATGATCGATTTGTTGATTGTGTGAATCGGCTTGGTGGTTCTGACAGTAAGTCATCTTCAACCTTAGCCTCCCTCTTCTTTGATCTGAGATTATTACATGTACTGATTGTGTCTCTCTCTACGTAACCATAGAGGCGAGGCCTAAGGCAATACTGCAACTGATGGATACAGAGGGGCTCACCATTTTTCATGTCAAAAGCCATCTGCAGGTATATATTAATTCACTCAACTTCTTCTCTTGATTCATTTCTCATTAATCTTTTTTTTCTAACATCATAGGCTTCCCTTTTCTGTTATTTCCTTCCTTTTGTAGAAATATCGGAATGTGAAATATGTGCCAGAATCAATGGAAGGTATACAGTCTATCACAGCTTGTGAAGATTCACAAAGAAATCTGTTTAATATTAGTCGAAATTTGTGAATAAATGGTGTTTATTTTTGCTGCAGGAAGATCAGACAAAAGGCCTAATATTGCAAACAACGTAGCTCAGATCGACACTGAAACGTAAGATTACTACTCAAATTCCCTTATTAAGTTCAAACCATTAGCACATTATTTCAAAACTTTCGCAAATTTCCTCGCAGTGGTATGCAAATCAAAGAGGCGCTGCAGCTGCAGCTAGACGTGCAGATGCGCCTCCACGAGCAACTAGAGGTTACTCTCTCTCTCTCTCACACACACACACATCATGCATTGAGTTGATGTGAGTTTCCTTGCATTCCAGATTCAAAGAAATTTACAGCTTAGCATTGAAGAACAAGGCAAGAAGCTGAAGATGATGCTCGATCAACAGCAGAAAACTGCGCAGAATCTCATGGAAGAGACAAATTCGAACAGCAAATCTACACTCGAAGATCCAGAGGTTTCAGTCTCAGAAGGGTCTGATGATAATGGTTTCCCGGTCAAGATAAACTAGCTAGTTGCCTTAACACCCTTTACATTTCTTGCAATGAGTTAAGGTCTTTTTTTTTGTCTTGTTGCATTTGCATAGTTCAATAACATCTTCTCAAGCAACTTGCTGAGTCTCTCTGAATCATTTACTTTTATTTAAAATGCATGAATACATCAGTTGGCAGCTTCAAGAAACATATAACTACCGGTCATTAAATCAGTCGCCAAAACGTGTTTTTTTAAGTGAATTGATCTTTTTAGGGGATGAAGTTAAGATGATTGACTTTAACATACATGATTGATTAGGGAGGCTTGTTATGGTCAAGAATTCAGGCTAGTGAATGTCTCGACTCTTCAAGAACATGCAACTTAAGTGGAAGTTCTTTATATTAATTGTAGAACTTTAATTACTGCATATTTGTTTCAATCTCATATTTTTGATAATACAATAAGTGGTACAGTGAGTTTTTCTGGCCAAAATGTCACAAGTTTGAATTTCACTCGTATCTCTATAAGTCTGAGTCTGTCACACCTAGTTTTCAAGTGTGATTTATTCATCTTGTGTGGTTTGTAGACTATTATATATGAATAAGAAATTTATCAATACGTATCGAAGTTAACGACTGCAGATTCCGTATGAATTAAAAAAAACCCCAAATTTTGAGTTCAAAATATCTATTATTTCATCAATATATTATTAATTGTAGGGAGATTATCAAAATAGAGATCAAATATGACATGAATGAACCTTTAAATTCGGCTCAATTCAACTTGATTTTCGGGGCAAGAAGCCTAACGGCCCACTATGACACGGCCCAATTCACATATTTCGTAGAACTACGACTTTTCGCATGAAACGAAATTGTAGATTTTAAAAATAGGGTTATTGGTATATAAATACATCAATTTTGATGTGATTTTGATTTTGTAATAATTTTTAAAAAATATATAAATAAATGAATTTTGATTGATTTGATTTTTGCATACGAATTTTAAAAAGAGTATATAAATACACGAACTTATTAATTGTAATAATTTTACCATAATTTATTTTTTCAATCAAATTGAAACTCAAATGACATTAGATATGATGAATTGGCAACGATGTGAAAATCTTAAAGTTCTTATGTGAAGAAAAAGAATAAGAAGATATTTGTAGTAGCGTATTTGCTCGTTATTTACTCCATTTACAAATGATGAGTTTAAGATTTGAAGTGCTATCTTCGTTTTGTGTGTTTGTATTATATTCTTTTATTTTTTCGTTCTCTTGAGGTATATATGTATTTTTTGTATGTTAATGAATCAATATGTTTGTTTTGTCAAGTGTAAATGTTTCTTTTATATTTTATTTATTAATTTATTTTCACGTCTTTATCAACTCATCATATCTAATGTCATATCGGTTTTAATTTGATCTAAAAATAAATCATGATAAACTATTAAAATTAATAAATTCGTGTATTTATATATTCCTTTTAAAATTTATGTGTAAAACTAAAATTATATTAAAATTCGTGTATTTATATATTAGTTTTATTGTTCCTATATAAAATCAAAATCACATTAAAATTGATATATTTATACCTCAATAATCCAAAAATGAAAACTTGTTTTCCGCAACAGACAAAAAGAGGGTTTCGGTTTTCGCACTCCACAGCCAGGGAGCAAGAAAACACACACACTGCAAGGCTGCCGCTGCCGCTGCCGCTGCCTTTTCTTCCACAAATATCTTCAGTTGGGAGCTAGAGAGATATAGAGGAAGCGGAAAGAGGGGTATATAGAGAAGTAAAAAGGGCGAAATAGTATTAGCGCAGAAGATGGAGGATTTGAAGAAGAGGAAGCTAGAAGAAATGGGAAACGGCCAGCTGTCGCCCAACTCGAACGATTCAACCGCGAATTCAACTGTGGAAGAATTGCGCGCGCTTCTCGACCCACTCGCTAAGCCGCAGCTCGTTGATATTCTGGCTAGAGCGTAATTCTTTATCTAAATTAACTGGGATTCTTGTGATAGTTTCTCTTTTGATTAAAATAGTGTAGACTTCTTCTGTTAGGGAATATGTCCTAAACTGGATGTCTTGGGAAGTCGATATGTATCTTTCTTTATTTAGAACTATTAGTTATAATACTGCTTCTATTTGATGGGAAATATGGGCTTCCTGCATAAATGTTCGGCAGAACCACGTGATTTTGTGAATCATGAGCTTAGAGGATTTGATTGTTAGTGAATTTAGTGTTGTTCTTTATATGGGAAGCCTGATATATGGCTGTTTCTGATAACTGGTCGTATGTGTCGGATTTTTCTCTGTAACTTTGAAGGCAATGTGGTGTATGTAAGGCACAATAGTTTGTTAGCACAAACTTAGGGGCTCCTCGTAATATATGACATGACCCTGGGTAATTAGATGCTGTAATAGAAAAATTAAAAACTAGAAAGTTCACCAAAAACCTAGAACTGATGAGTTCTTATGTGTGGGTTGTTGGAAGTTGAAATCAGGATATCAATTTTACTTATCCTTTTTCTTCCTCGTTACTCTTTTAGTCTTTGGGGTTGAGGGCTTTATCTCGAAATAAAGTTTTTCTACTTGGATTTGAAAGCTAATGGTGCATTGCTTTGCTTCTATTGCATTATCGATGTTTTTATTTGTGCTTGTTTGTGCATCTACACTGAACTGAAGGCCATTCTTTTTCATTGTCTTGGTGTGCTGTGTGGATTGACATTGTATGTGTGTGCTTGTTTGCATGTTCTGGCGTGAAGAGGGTCCCAATATCCTTCTATTGCTGAAGAAATTAGAAGTGTTGCAAGTGCTGATCCTGCCCTTCGAAAGCTTTTTGTTCGTGGTTTAGCATGGAACACTACTTCAGAAACTTTGTGTGCTGTGAGTGTTTGCTGCCTGCGGGACATGCATTTTGTTTTTTTTGGTGACTTCACCCTGTTATACGACTATTCATCACCGACTCACTGATAAATATATATCGAAGTTTTCAATGTTATTTTCCTTAATCTCGTACTTTTTGGTCATGCAATTTTAGGGTAATAATGAGATCATTTTGACTTATTTGTCTTGAATGAATGATTGGATGCAGGCCTTCATAGAGCACGGTGAAATTGAAGAGGGTGCTGTGATCTACGACAAAGTGACAGGAAAATCACGTGGTTATGGTTTTGTTACTTTTAAAGATATGGAGTCTGCTCAGACGGCTCTAAAAGCACCTAGCAAAATGATTGATGTGAGTATTTTAGTTCATACCTCGCACCCCTGACTCCCGATATATTTACCCACATTTATGCTTCAGGGTCGTATGGCTGTTTGTAACCTTGCGAGTGAAGGACTAAGCAGCAACAGCATAACACCTGATCAAGCCCAAAGGAAATTGTACGTGGGTGGTTTGTCACCTGAGACGACCAGTGAGATGCTGCTCGCCTTTTTCAGTAGGCACGGTGAGATTGAAGAGGGTTCTGTTGCTTATGACAAGGACACAAATAAATCACGGTAAAAGAAAAAATCATCCCTGCTTTCCTCTTCAATTTGAAGAACAATTCTCTTGCTGTCTCGTCTGATGGATTCACCTTTTTTTTCAAGTGGTTTTGGCTTTGTTACCTACAAGACTGTCGAGGCAGCGAAGAAAGCTATAGACGACCCCCAGAAACTGCTCGGAGTGAGTTTCCCTCAATACAGACTTTTCTTGAACTGTAAAAAGATGGATTATGTTAAATATTCTCTCTCTCATCAATTGTAGGGAAGAAACATCACTGTCAAGCTAGCTGATAACTACAAAGGGAAGGTTTCGCAATCACTGCTACCACCATCCACAGTTCCAGTATCCGTTCATATGAATGGTGGAGCCCCTATGGGCTACGCCTACCCCCAACCGATGGCAACATACCCGAGTGCTTCCTATACGAGTCCACCAACGGCAGCAGCTCCTCCATACGCCATCCATCCACAATACTCTTATCCTCAATATGGTGTCAAGAAAGAAACACCGCCTCCACAAACGGCCATCGGGGGTTACCCGTCTTACTACATGCCCAAGCAATGACCACCTTAACCCTATTTATAACACGGTATGCTGAGCTGCTGCACTCTTCATTGACTTGTTTCTTGCTCTGTGCTTGTGTAGTTTATCATTTCGCTTCTCTCTCTTCTCACTGGTTTCTCTGTCGATCTCTCCTAATATAACAGGATCGTAGCTGGAAGAAGAAAGAAACTCAAGTAGAGAAGAAACTGCAACCTCTGATGTCAATCAGTGATTAATATTTAGATGAAAACACCTTGTTTCTTTCTTTCTTTCTTTTTTTGATGTTTTTGTTAGCCCTTTCGTATTCGCAAATCCTCGCAATTTATTTGCTGCATTTTCTCACATCCATATATTGAGGATAGAAAATACTCAAATTTAAAGATGTATCAGTTTGATCTGAATTACGTTTAAGATGTCTTGGGCCCTCCTTCATAAGCTATTTGGTCGTTTTCATTTGCAACTTTTCATGATACAAACTTTTTATCCGACCTAAAATTGAAGAAAATTCCAAGAAACTAGAACCAAAGTTCCAAGGCATACTATCGCTAGTGGCCTTATCGTCTTCTCTTTTAGGTAAACACGTTGATGAATAAAAAGTGATAATTATTTTTCTCTTTAACTAGATAAATACCCCATTTGTTCCTTTAAAAGTGGTACTTTTTTTTGGACACGGATATTAAAGAGAATTGTGTTTTGTACGTTAAAATAGTGGTTCATAGAATTCGAGATATTATTGTATGTAAAAATGATTTTTTTAGAATGAGTCATTTTTAGTGGACGGATGAAGTATTAATTAGTGATAATAAATTTTGGTCTCTAACTAAAAAAAATATATTTTTTTCATAAAAATGATCATTAGTCAAAAAGTAATACTACTCTTTTTTTAATTATATGTCAGGTTCGTTTCCAGTCAAGTTGAATCCGTCCGCAGGAATCTCCTAGGTATATACTAAAAATCATAAATCTCTTAAGTACATAGTAAAATTCACAAAAAATTCTTCTTAATCACGCTGAGGAGTCGATCAGAGTAAAGAGAGAAATGATTATGTGGCAGGTTTGGACAGATAGAAATGTGGCTATTTGGAAAGGAGTTTATCCTATTCCAGCTCGTTCATGCAGCATGGCTCTTTGATAAAGAACTGAGTGGTTGGCTGCTCAGTGTATATGATGGCATGATTTTGAAGAGGGGTGGTGCAATGTGGAGTGGATGTTGCGTTCTCTGATGATATCAACTCCATGTGTTATTGACATGATCTTGCAAAATCATCGAGGACAATTCATCACTGTTAGGAGCATTGTGTTGCCAGGAAGAGTGACTGTCTCAGAGAGGGAGAGTGACTCCTCTCATCCCCGACTCTGACACATCCATGACCAGTTTGCATAGACTCGAAAAGCTTCATCTCTTCACCCGCGTTTCATGTCTGTGCATCGGAAGCAGCTCCACATCATCGAACTCCAATCTTTACGCAAATGGGCCGCGCCCTATTTCGCCGTTCCCTAGGTTTTATAGAACGGTAATCGCTGTTGTTGGTTTCAATGGCGGAAATATTCTCGAAAAGAGTTATCTTCAAGGAAGAAGAGAAGCTTAAGCTACTCTCCTAGAGTACTTCTACGAAACTAGGAATTACCCCTTCATGGATGCTGAGAATTTGAGCAGAAATTCCCCATAATTTCTCGAGAGGTTGTTGAAAACGGTGCTTATCAATGGAGATGATGATGTTGGCCGCTTGCTGACACGATTTCTCAGGTACCATCCCGTTAATGAATTTGAGGCTTTCTTTGAGAGCATTGGTTTGAGCCCTTGTGATTATGCATCGTTTCTTCCTCGTCATTCGATTTTTTGAGTGATGATGAATTGTTGTTGCAGAACTATTATGTGTTGTGTAACTATGGGGTTGCGAAGGATAGGATAGGAAAGATTTACATGGAAGCTAGGGAGGTTTTCAGTTATGATGATGGCATCTTGCAGTCGAAACTCAAATCTTTTCAGAATTTGGGGGTAAGACAGTCTCTTGTTGTTGAGATGATTGCAGCTAGCCCTCATCTCTTGAGAGGTGATGATAATCAAGAACTTCATGATTTCTTGGAAAAATTTAAGAATGTAGGGCTTGATTTAAGCTGGCTTGAGAAGAATATAAGGGGAGGTAATTCTTGTGATTGGAAATGTATGCTTGAGGTTATGTGTTTATTAGGAGAGTTAGGATTGGGAGAGGAGCAAATTGGGGAAGTGATCAAGAACCATCCTGATCTTCTTCTCGAGTGCTATGGCCGTTGTACCTTGTCTTTATTTAGTCTCTTGTTGAAGTTTGGAATGGCGAGGAGTGGTGCACGAGCACTCTTGCATCACTTCCCCCAAGTATCAGTCGCGAGCTTCACCAGAAACTTGCTTCAGAGCTATCAATTTCTAGTTGGGATAAATACGTCTTCCCATGATATAGTTCGGATGTTTAGTCCATACATTACTTCTAGGTTCGGGCCAGCTCAAAAAGGTCGGTAGCTTGGTCCATCTCTTGAACTGTGGAGTCAACCGGATTTGTAAGATGGTGGAGGAGGACCCTTATGTGTTGAAGAAATGGGTCCGTGGAGTGAGAGTCGAACGGCTACCACAGCCAAGCCGAGCTGCCAGAGTGAGGAGGGTGAAAACTAGGTTTCTTGAAACACTAGGCTTTGTTGAGTGATGGGATATGGCCCAGCCACACAGGCCCACTGACAGGCCCAAACGAGCTGGGCCTGACATTAGTAGCGGGCCCACGCGGTAGCCCAAGGCAAACCCTAATCAGCCCCCAGAACTCGAGTCAGGCGCCACTCTCCACGTGGCGCACGGAAGGCAAGCATCCCTGAGCGAGAGGAAGAGCCCCCACACGCCTGAAGAGTCCCGCCAATGGAGGAATGGGCACGCCTTTAGGAGCCCTCGGACATGTATAAATAGGAGTTAGATTGAAGGCGGAGGGTTAGCAACTTCAATACTAAGAGCTTTTAGCTATACTCACCGTAACCAAAACATAGTGAAAGTATTGAGGAATCACTCCTCCGTGGACGAGATCTCATTAACGATCGAACCACGTAAAAGCCTTGGTGTTCTTTACTGCTTTACATAAATCTCGCATATCTACATATTCTAGATTTATCATTGGCGCCGTCTGTGGGAACACTACGAACAAAAAAGCTTCGTTTTTCTACAAAACTTAATGGCAAGAACACGTCGACCGCCGTCGATGTCGGCAACAACCGCTACTGAGGACAACCGGTGGTCACCAACAGCCACGGAAGGAGATCGCGGATGCCTGGCGGTCACACACCGAGGGCAACATGGAAAACGTTTCCATACACCCTCGGGATCGCCGCCTCACGGCGGGAAGATACCAACCTCAACGAGGACGAACACACGCTTCTTTCGTCCCACGAGGCTCTTGGCCGAGCTGTGACCGATTCCTCAACGCCAACCTCGCTGGTTCAAAGCTTCCTCCGGAGGACAAATGAAGCGGCACCTCCCGAGTGCCCGAATCGCGAATACGGGCACCGAGGTCGCCACCCCACCGAGGCGGTCAACGATCACCTCGGCACAATAGCCGAGAACGCGTACACCAATCCGCCGCCAGAAGTCAATCACCTCACCAAGAGGGTCGCAACCAGTCGCCACCTCGTCACCCGCGAAGCCGCTCTCCACCTCGGCATACCGCCCCGAGGGCCGAGCAGAACAGGAGAGAAGAAAGGCGGAGCAGAACTCCTCCTCGGAGAGGCGATAGACGCCGTTATCGGACTCCCACCCCTCCAAGGAGAGATGGCAATGATCTCCCGGGGTTCGACCGGAGCGGAAGAATCATCTCTCCTTTCTCCAGAGAGATTCTGGACACGCCCTTGCCCCAGCGGTATAGGGCACCCAACATCGCCGCCTACGATGGCCTCGGGGACCCCTCCGACTTCCTTTTCGCCTACACCACTAACATGGCGAATCAAGGAATGGAAGATTTCCACATGTGCAAGATCTTCCCCGAGGTGTTGATCTCCAACGCCCGACGCTGGTTCACCTCGCTCCGCCAAAATAGTATACACTGCTTCCAGGATCTCATGGATCAGTTTAAATGGCGTTTCTATCAGAAAATGCCACCCCAGCAGCCTTCGTCCGACCTGCTCACAATCCGCCAAGGGCGGGACGAGACGATGTCGAACTTCGTTTCGAGGTTCATCAAGGAGTCTCTCAAAATCGATGAGAGCAACGATCTCTATATCATCAACGCGTTCAAGAACGGGATCCACCCAGCGACCGAACAAGGAGATCACCCGTGAGAAGCGGAGACGGCTGGCCGCCTGGAACTGGTAGACAACCGTCGCCAAGGGAGCGAATCGGGACCGAAAGAAGAGGAAGACCGGGACGAGCGGTGACTGAAAAGAAGAAGCCGGATGACCGAGGTCGATGCATCAACGCCGTGCCTTCGAGAGAATCGGGAAGGGCCTGC
This sequence comes from Salvia rosmarinus, assembly GCA_036937905.1. Lineage (NCBI taxonomy): Eukaryota > Viridiplantae > Streptophyta > Magnoliopsida > Lamiales > Lamiaceae > Salvia > Salvia rosmarinus. The sequence continues at coordinate 20,146,106 of CM072824.1, read as the reverse complement.
AGAGTCCGTGCTCGGACCTCGGCCAGCCACCGCGTGAGCACCTCATCTGCTCAAATCGAGAGCGGAGATATTCGAGCCCACGCGGAGCTCTTCCGGCCCTCCTATGAAAGGAGAATCGAGAAGAGGTCAACGGAGGAATATTGTGACTATCACCGGGGTATGGTCACGATATCGAGGATTGCGGAACACAGGCTCGCAGATTGACGAGCTCGTCAAAGAAGGAGCCCTCAAGAATACCTCGCCGAGCTCGGCCAGGAACAAAAAGCGAGAGAGGAAGAACAATGGTGGCAACAAGCTGGGCCGACCTTGACGACCCGGCCAAGATGACGAGGACGAAGGTCCCAACGCTATGGAGCAAGTCATGCCATTACCGGCTCCCCGTAGGAACGACGAGATCATCGTTAAAGAATGAAGCTCGGAGGTCGGCCCCCGAGGAGCCGAAGAACAAGCGACTCCGGGATGGTGAGGACATCGTGTTCTCCAAAGATGACCCGGTGCCCAAAATCATGCCCCACCAAGACGCCATCACAATACAAGCCGTGGTGGGCAACAAGAACGCCCACCGGTCTACATCTACATCGGTGCCTCCGTCAGCATTATCTTCCAGAGCTGTCTGGATAAACTTGAGGTCGGAGAAATTCAGGTACATCCCGCTCCCTCCCAATTGCGGAGCTTCACTCAGGAGGCGGTTGAACCCGAAGGTATCATTACCCTTCCTATTCTGTAGGACGAGCTCCAGTGGTCGGCCACCAAGGCCATTCAATTTTTCCTCGTCCGAGCTCCGTCCCCGCACAACATCATCCCGGGAGAGGCGACTCTATGCCACCAAGGCCGCCCGCTCAGTATACCACCTCACCATCAAGATACCCACCGGTGGGAGTGCTAAGCATCCGGGGTGACCAAGCGGCAGCTAAAGAGTGCCTACGAGTCTCAACCAAGATGTAGCCTTGCCCTGGGCATAGCAATTAAAGAATCCTCGAGGCTGCCACCGGGACGAATCGATCAAGACCTCCGGTTATCTGACGATGACCCTCCAAAGTTGTCAAGGTCGGCGTCCGGAGCCCAACCGACATTCGGCGAGTGTCATGCACCGAAAGAATATAGGGGCGTGTTCGCGTGGTCCCCACTCGACATGACCGAGTGTCACCCGAGCTCATAACTCATCGCCTCGACATCGACCGCTACAAAACCAAACCGCCAAAGAAGAGGGTGTTTGCGTGCAGCTGCAACCAGTCATAAGAGACGAGGTGACTCGACTCAGGAAGGCCAAGATCTTGTTGAGTCGAATACCCGACACGGATGGCTAATCCAATCGTGGTTCGAAAGCCGGGAGGGGGATGGCGCATGTGTGTCGATTACACCGACCTCAACAAACACTGCCCGAAAGACTGCTACCCCCTCCCCGACATTGACAAGAAGGTGGAAGACCGTGGGCCATGAGACCTTGAACTTCTAGATCTATACAAAGGGTACCACCAAGTCTAATGAGCCGGAGGGCGCCCAAAGATAACATTCATCACCGACTTGGTTCTTTCGCATCTGGAAGATGCCATTCGCCTGAAAACGCTGGGCTACCTATCAAAGAATGGTGGGCGCCATATTCAAGGATCACATCGGGCGGATCGTCGAGGTCTCGTCGGCGACATCGTGGTCAAGAGTCAAAAACGGAGGCTGCGCCGATGACCTCGTAACTATTCTCCGGCTCCTCGTGTCGGCCAACCTCAAACTCAATCCTCAAGTGTACATTCATGGTGAAGACGGGAAAATTCCTAGGATCTTTGGGTTTCTCGAGAAGGTCTCAAGGCAAATCCCACTAAGGTGAAAGCAGTGCTTGACATGCAGTGCGAAGACCATCAGGAGATCCACAAACTCATGGGTGTCTAGCCGCCCTCGTGATTCCTATCTCGGCCGCCGAGAAGCGGCTTCCTTCTTCAAGATCTTGAGGAGAGCTCGGGACTTAGTCCGGCGGGAGGAACACCAGTCGCCTTCATGCGGTGAAAGAGTATCTCGCCGACACGCCCACCATGACCGCCCGAAAGAGCGCGAGCTCTCTCTTTGTACTTGGCGACCTCGGACGAGGCAATCAGCGGTATTGGTCGGGATGAGGTCGGACGACAACTCCCGTCTACTTCATCGGCCGAGCTCTCAAATGACCGGAGACAAGTATACCGACCTCGAAAAGGTATGCTCGCCCTAGTGAGCGCTAAGCGACGCCTCAGACCATACTTCCAAGCCCATTCCGTCCGTGTCTTGACCGACTTACCTTGAGACAAGTCTTGTCAAAACCGAGTCATCCGGACGTATAGCAGTGGGCCTTTGGAGCTCGGCGAGCACGACATTTCGTCTCCCGGACCACCCGTAAAGGCAAGCCCTCGCCGACTTTTCGGTGGAGGCCAATTCACCGAGTCGGCTCAACGCCCGCCTCACGCCGAGAAATCTGTCCTCGCACCACACGATGGCTGGCCGCGGATGTCGTGGGCGGAGCTTCATGCAAGGCAGGCGGCCAGGCGAGCATCCTCCTCCTCGGCCCGGACAAGCGGAGGTGACCTCGCCCTCCGGTTTACCTTCCCGACCACAAACAGCGGTGGAGTACGGGCGATCTCCGAGTCCGCCTCGCAAAGGAATTGAGGTGGACAAGATCCAAATCTTGAGATTCCGGTCGTGGTGAACGGTGTTAGGAAAATCTGAGGCGAAGGAGGACCGAATGAAGCAATACCGAGAGAAGGCGAGGAGATCTTGACCTCGTTCGGTGCTTCATTATTCATCGTATCCCACGAGGGAAAAAGCTGGTGATATCCTCGATAAGTTAGGCTGCGTCGTCAACAAGTTCACCGATGGAGGAGGTTCATGCCGGGAGCATCGCGGAGGCCCACATCGGCGTCATCACCGAGATAGAACCGAATGGATGTCTCCCATAAAGGCTACACGGAAGATGGCGCCTTGCCTCAAGATCGGCTCGAAGCGAAAAGATGATGGCGAAATCCCAAAAGTACCTCGTACACGAGGCGCTCTCTACAGAAGTCCTACCTTCAACCCTCCCGAGATGCCTCGGGCGGAAAAGCCGACTCGTGCTCAATGAGATTCACCGGGTCTTGTGGAAGTCACATCGGTCGCGAGCTCTCTCAAAGAATGCGCTGAGGTCGGGATATTACTGGCCCACCCTCATCCAAGATTCGGCCGAGCTCGTCAAAAAATGTCCGAAGTGCCAGCTGCACTCCACGGTCAAAAAGCTACCCTGCACCGATCCGAGCGGTGATCACTCACTTTTCTAACACGAAAAGGTGTAAGTATAGGAGTAGCAATGCATCGTATCCACGAGGGATTGTAATGCGAAAACACGAAGCTAACTCGACAAGTTCATCATTATCGAAGCAACATAAATGGTTTGGTAAGATTTTAGGGCTTGAATTCAATCAAGCAAAGGTAACAAAGCAGTAAAATAAAGCGATAAACACTCGGATGTTAAAAGCAGATAAGACGACTAACCACAGGGATGCATTAATCCTATCCACAACGTATGTTTATCTGTTCCTATTAACCAATTTTAATCCGAGACAAGATGGAAGATCACATATATAACCGATAATTTACATTACGACAAAGCGGTACATGAGATTACTAGTTTTCCTATTCACATTACGTCTCTAGGTGAAAACAAGCAACTCAAACGGATCACAAAGAATATGCTTCCTCGAATATCCTATCTCGCCTCGACTCGAGGCTCGTTCAGATCATGCATTCGAGATCGATTGACAATTAACACAATTACGTAATTAGCGACAACTAGATATGCATCAAGATTGATCGAAATCAACACATGTAAATAAGCACAATCGAATCATGAATCGATGCACGGGCGGTAAATAGCGATAACAGGAATCACAACATATAGGATCGAATCATGCGAACCCAAGATTAGAGCGAAAAACTAGCAGGACATAATAAGCGGAATAAAATACGATTTAACCATAAAACGGAAATTAAATATATAAAACCCGTGATGAGCGTTGGATGAACAATCGTTGGGCTTGAATCGACCTCGGTAAAAACGGAAAATTGCAGAAAGATTGTCCGGACGAAGCGTTAGGATCGTGAACAAAACGTAAAACTAATGAAGAACAATCGTAAATCAACTCTAGAATGAAAATAGATGGAAGCTAAAGCTAAAACTACGAAAAACTTATGAAAAAGCGAGTAAAGAGGCTGCGGAATCGTGGGTCCGGTTGGAGGCGAGGTGTTGCCGTATATAGCACGCCCCAAACCTAATTCTCCTTCGCGCTCGGACTCGTGACCACCCTTCGCGATCGCTAGGTCGATCGCTAGGTATGTCTCGCCTTTCCTCCTTCTTCGCTTCGTTACCTCGCGACCGACTAGCGGTCCCCAGCCACGGTCGCGAAATCGATCCAGTTTCTCGTGGGCTTGCTCGCACAAGACGAGATCGCTGATCGCGCGTCGCTGGGTTCTCGCGGGTTGCCTAGCGGCCAGCCTAGCGACCGCTAGGTTGGTCGCTAAAAGCAGGCGGATGTGTATTTTGGCTCGTGCTCGCTCCTTGCTTCGATTTTCAACATATGGACCTACACAACACCAAAAGAACACCCAAGCGTTATCTTCTAGAAATAGATAAAACATTAAGAATCGATACGTGGCGCATTAAGCGAAAGCTAAACTCATCTTCAAATATCAACTATAAGCGTGTAAAATCTTGCGTTTATCAAACCCCAAACTTATATCATTGTTTGTCCTCAAACAAAACCAAAACAGAAAGACACAACGAAAAGATCAACGAGCATAGCAAAGATGATAACCATTCTGAGCCTCGAAACATATCAACGCTCAAAAACATTAATGCACATGGCGGCGTTGGTCACTCAACACAAACAACAATTGACGGCAAAAACTCATTTAATTGAACCTCACAACGGCATGTGTGTAAAATATAGGATACACTCAACTCATAAAGAAATGTGGGGCGTGTATATACTCGGCGATCAATGAAATGCAACATCTTACCATAGGCTTGCCGCTTCTCTAATATCTCCACCGGCGTCATTGTGTTCAAATTAGGATCAAAGAGGTCTTTTCATAGGTTGTAATGTAGGCACATTGGTTAAGGTAGGATAAAATATGGCTAAGTGACTCAAGAATATTCCAAGCACCCCATTTATACTTTTAGACACATATGGACTTTGTCCATTTTCCTCTTCTTTCCCGTGCTAAATCAACGTTTAATGCCATGTAAGGTACCTATACTTTGATTAAAGACCCTTTATGCTCAACACTCATAACGAACTTAACATTTTTCTTTTCTTTTCTTTTCTAGAGCTTATAGGGTTTATCTTTCACAACAAAGGTACTATTCTTCACCACGGATGTATTTTCTACAAGAACTTTTCTCATCATAACTACATCAAAATTTCAACCCCTTTGATTCCCATATCCATCCTCACCTCCTATCGTCCAGGTTAATCGAAAGAAAAGTCTAATAAAGGCTCAAAGAAGGCGACAAATGGTATATATCATCGGGTTAGTGTTTGGGTGACTATGTGGTTAACAAAGATGGCCTTTATCCTTTCCAAATTGAAACATATATTAGCGGTCTCGACACGAGAAACACGACAAGTTCTAGAAGATAATCACATGCGATATCACACATTAATGCGTATCAAGATATGTATACGGTGAAGCTCAAGTCTCACGGATAAGCAATTGGTGAAAAACAACAAAAGCTAAGCCATCTCACGTCATTCATGCGTCATTTTCTAACATATCATGCGCACTATCATTAAATTTCACCAAAAATTTCTATCGTCATTGGCCACATGGATTAACACACTTCACTTAACTGCGTTGATCGACGGACACAAAACGAAAAACAAAACAAAAACACGACCAAAAGACCCCAAAGCATAACAACTAAACCATAAAGCATGAAACATAAACAGATTCTCAACCAACCAAACTCGTCTACTCCCCAAACTTATTGTGAACATGTGGAAGCAATAAGGTTTGCAAAAAGAGTTGGGAGAAAACTTACCTGTAATTCAGCATACTCGGTGGCGGATAAAATCCACGCCATCGATTCCATTGCTTCATCATCTCCATCATCTTACGTTGTTGCTCGAGATGTACTGTTGTTGGGTGTAGAGGCTTCTTTGCCGCCCATAATCGAGGTCGGGGTCCGTCAATATGGTTGAGACGACCATCTATTGATCTAATCGATCATAAATCCGGGTCGCCGCCTCGAGCGGGTGGCGGGTGCAATATGCCGATCGCTCGGGAGCCACTTGGGCTCGGCTTGCTCCTCATGCGGTTGCTCGCCTCAACCTCGCCTGCGCGTTCACGCTGCGTCCATGCATAGTGTGCAGAGGAGCTCAAATTCGGTTGGCATCCGCATAAAGTATCGGCTTATACTAGTGAGCTCGGGATTGGGTAGGCGGAAGACCGATTGGCCGTTTGATCATATAACAACCACAAGTAGCGTCGGGGTGCCTCTTGAGAACGTCGGGCGTATAGGCGGACTTGTCGAGAAGATGTCGTGAGAGATCGGACTCTCTCGAATCGTAATCCCAAAAATCGGCAATGGGGTAACGAATCCCTATGCATATCTTCGAATTACCCAAACCGTGGATCGCGTGCGGAAGTCTTGAGCTAGGAACATGCCGGCATCGTCTTACAGTTGAACATAGCTCAATCAAGATGCTCATATCTTGTGAGAGGGCAAGGCTTGGCGTTCAAACGCCATATAAGGTGAGCGTGAAGAGCGGTGGAAGTAACGGACCACTGGATTCCGTGTCGAGCTAGCCTTCTCGATCTCGGGGCATCATAGTATGGGTGTGCTCGAGTGCAAGTCCATGATCTATTGGAGTGTGGAGCACGAATGGATTTGGACACAAAGCCGAATTTTTGGCCCACGCTTAGGCCCGTTTTAATCCTAATGGGTTTAAGGTTGGGGCTTAATTGCTATCTATAAATAGCGGTTTTCTCAGATATCTTGTATCCGAAAAATAGTGAAATAACTCGGCTTGGTATCGCCCGCACGTAGTCGAAAGACGAACTGGGTAAACAATTCTCTGTGTTCTCGTCTTTATTCGTGATTGTGTGTGTGCGTTTTTCCCAACATGATCTTTGGCCATACGCTCTGGACCGTGTACTCGACGTCCCCTATGTAGTTTCCCTCCGGATCTCCATTGATTATTCCATTAAGTTCGTCCACGGAGAGTTGACGGGGCTCATTGTCAAGCTGGAACATGATGTAATCCGGCATGCCGTTTGTCTTGTGGACATGGATAGTCGACAAGAATTCGAGTGTCAGGATCCGGTATGTAAGATAATTGGCTGTGATAACTGAGTACAGCCCGGATCTCTCGGCCAACCACGTCACATCATTGGTTATACCCATCTCTTGACACGTATTGACGCACATGAACCGTGAATGCCTATGCCGTAATCTCACCAAACGATTCCAACGACTTCCGACGAGTCGTTCGGCGATCGACTCAAAATTTTCTGGATCGAACTCGTCTTGTGGTGCCATGTGTGGCTCGTCGTGAGGCTCATCATGATGCTCATCGTGTAGCTCGTCGTGGAGCTCATCTTGTGTCTCGTCGTGGGAAGTGGAGACAATGCTCTCGCCACTTTGCGCTTGTGACCGTGAGCAGCGGCATATTGTACCTAAAAAGAATTTCAAAGTCACCGGTGTATGAATGAAACTATCGAAACAACGTCGACCCAAAATGTTCATATAGATCCCCAAACTTCAACTTAGTTAAATTATTTCCCGTATTGTCATATGAGCTTGCAAGACAACACAAATGGGAAAACACACACACGACCAAAAATTTGCAAAATTGGGCGTTACAAGCGAAATCTAGCGACCACACCTCGCGGTCGCGAGGGTGGTCGTAAGCAAGGTCGTGATCGCTCGGGCCAGGCGCGGCGCCAGGCAGCACGACATCCGCCGTCCGCGGCGCGGTCGGCGGAGCACGTAGCAGCGATTTTTCAAGGCTATTTCTCATTTTTAACCCAAATCAACAATGTAGGCACATTAGGCAGACAATATCGTGTATAAGCGTTAATAAACCTATCATTGGACAAATCATGCTCAAACACCAAACAAATCTAACAAAATAAGCCCTAGTCTCTCAAATTTAATTAAACCCACTTCAATAGGATAAATGGAACAAATCCTTCCAAATCATGCTCAATAAATGTAAACCCATGAAGAATGAAACAAATATAGCATACCTTGAGTGGATTTGATGGAGAAATGCAAGAAAATTGGGGAAGAGAGGTGCTTTGGGTGCTTGAGGGGAATGGTTGCTGCTATTTTTTCAGAAAAAACGTGTGTGTGTGTGTGTAGGTTACAAGAATGGGGAAAATAAGTGTTAAAACGCGGGTCACGAAGCGGGCGCGGGTCAGGACGCGGGTCGCGACGGATCTTGCGATCGAGCTCATGATCGCGAGAGCTTGGCCGCGACTCTGCCGCTTAGAAAAGAACGCTACGCCCAAATTCTCGTGACCACGCCTCACGACCTCATGATCGCTAGGGTGGTCGCTAGTACTTGTTTTTTTTTAGAATAAAAGCTATTAAAACTTTGGGATCTCACCAAACAACGAGACACGACACAAACAAAGAAACACAACCAAAAACAAAAAAAACAAAAACACAAAAACATGTAAAGCGTTGGGTTACCTCCCAAGCAGTGCTAGAATTATCGTCGCTAGCTCGACGATACCTCTTATCATGGTTCGTTGAGCTTGGTCACCTGACTTCTCGGTCGAAGTGTGACTTGAAGTAGATTTGAGATCTTGGCCGTTCACTTTAAAATGTTGCCCCCAGTCAGGAGCTCGTAACTCCCATTAGCAAGTGCACGGTAAACGGTATCTGACCCGACCATCTTGACTTGAGCTTTCCGGAATGAGCGGAGTTGAGCATTGTAAAGCAAGACTTCATTACCGGTGAAAATCCTTTGCACGAATGTGGAGGTCGTGGAATTTCTCGAGCTCTTTCCTTGTATATCCGAGAATTCTCAAAGCTTCATTCCTCCACTCGCGAAGCTCCAACAGGTTGGTCCTTACCGTCATATCGGCCTCCTTGAAATCCATGTTGATTCTCTCGTCACCCAATGCTTTGTGCTCCAATTCAACGGTAAATGGCGATTACAAATACCATTTGATATGGAATGGCGATGGGAGCTTTGTATGTCGGTGGCCCAAAGAGCATCTCAATGCTTGGCCCAATCCTTGCGATGAACAATCGATTTCTCTAAAATCTGCTTGATCTCTCGGTTGGCGAGCTCGACTTGCCGTTTGCTATGGATGGTGAGGGAGGTGACTCGATGCTTCACACCATTTGGCTAGAAACGTTGCCTAGCCACTTATTATTAAAATCGACCCCCATCAGCGATCAAAGCCCTCGGGACTCCAGATCAGTCGAATGTTCTTGGAAGGAACTTGATCACTACCTTGGAATCGTTCGTGCGATGGGAATCGCCTCACTCAACGGGAAGCGTCACTCCAGGCGGGAAGAATATGCGTGTAACCACAAGACATGGGAGCGGACCCATGAAGTCGATCCCCATCGTCAATAGTTCCACCTCCATGATGGATTTACGTGGCATCTCGTCTTTCTTAGTGACATTCCCCTCTTTGACAGCATCAAAACTCTTGATAAAAGATTGGCAATCTTTGAAGATCGAAGGCGAAAAGAATCCCTTGTGCAATCTTTGCATTGCTTGGCATGAAATACCTCCGTCGGCGAACTATACGTGGATTATGTTCTCCCATTCTCCTTGGGGAGCAGCGTGTCGAGACCATCGGCACATCGCGGTGAGGTGAGGATCGTCCGATAATAGAACTTGACATCGTGGAGAAACTTCTTTTCAAATGACCTTTGCACGATGGGTAAAACTCAATCACCAAATAATTGACAAAATCAGCATACCATGGTGTGCGATCAATGGCCTTCAAGATGTGCTCGGGAAGTTCTCCTTGATCCCAATCTTCTTATCCTCTCCTTGTTGGTTTCTCCAATCGCGACAGTGGTGGTGGCACTACATTTTGCGACCACTTTCTATCTTTAATTTCCATTGAATTCTTGAAGAAGAGGATCCATCTCACCGATCTGGCTTTGAATCTTTCTTGGCGAACAAATGCGAATGGCGGCATGGTGGGTGTGTCGATGGTGTGGGTGCCCGCAAATAAGGTCTAAACTTATCAAAGCATAGACCACGACAAGTAATTCTACCAGGTGGTGGTGTAGTTCATTTGAGCGAGTCGAGTCTTACTTGCATAATAAATGACTCGGAAAAGCTTGTCTCGTTTACGCACATAGCACCATGCCCGATCACTCGCATCACACATCGGCTCGACGGTTGACTCATCGGGGAGACCAAAGCTGAGTCGAGATCGGGCTTACAATTTCTCGAATGCCTCAAACACTCATTTGTGAACACGAACTCATATCTTTCTCGAGCAATCCACACAAGTGGCCGTGATCGAGAAATCCTTGATGAACCTTCTATAAAAACCGCATGGGAAAACTCCTCACCGACTTGATATTTGTGGCGGAGGTAGTTTCCGATAGCTACTATCTTTGCTCGATCCACTTCCAAACCTTTGGCGAGACTTTGTGACGACACGATACCTTCCGCCCATGAGAGCCTTCTCCCAATTGAGAACAAGATTGGTCTCTCGCCCTGCTAGACTTGTGACAAATTTTGGAGACAATGGTCGAATGAAGAGCCGAACACGGAAAAGTCGTCCATAAAGACTTCCTAATATTCTCGATCAACCCATGGAAGATGGACATCATACATCGTTGGAAGGTGGTGAGCATTGCACAATCAAACGGCATTATTTATGCGAAAACTCCATACGGACACGTGCGCCGTCTTGTCTGATCTTGGCGATGGCAATCGATTGTACCGAATATCCATCGAAAAGATGAACTCATACCCGCTAGTCATCCACATCGATCGATAAAGGCGGGGAAAAATGGTCTTTCCTCGTGGCGTGTTCGAGCACGATAGTCGATGCAAACCCATCCTTCTGAGTCTTATTGCCACAAGCTCGTTTGTCAAATCTCGATCAAGTGATACCCCTTCTTGGATACCACTGGTAGGGCTAACCCACTCATGTCGGATATGGCATAGATCTATGCGCGTCCCAGAGCTTACTTTCCTCTTTTACGGACCTCTTGCATTGCGGATTCGATCGGCGTTGAGGTTGTACCTTTGCTTATATTCTTCTCTAACGGATCCGATGCGTACGTCGGTGACCCGCGATATCGAAATAGTCCACCCATCGCGACTTGCTGCTTCGACCAACCATCGTTTACGTCCCTCATCAAAGCCAAGATATTATCAGGGCACGTCTCATCATCGCCTAAGAATGCATCTGAAGGTGGTCGGCAACTCTTTCAACTTCATCTGGGTGTAGTCTCTTCTTCTTCCAGCGTCCTCTCTCCAATCGCCCTCACTCGAATAAACCTTGACTCCTCGGGAGGGCCTTACTTCATCGATGGACTCAGATACTCTAAAATCTCATCACGCCTCTCAGAGGTGCAGGTGAAAATCGAGTTCTGCATACAAAACTCACCGGATCGAGTTGATTGAAAGTGAGGCGCAGTGCTCTATAACTCGGCGTCTTCCATGGTCTTCTCGTCGCGTCTTCATAGCATCGTATATGAGAATTTTCATCTTCGCGGTTGACTCGAAGGTGAGATCTCCTCTGCGCTCTATCGATTACTCTGCCGGTGGCTAGAATGGTGGCAGGAAAAGAGGTGTATTCCGTCCTCGCATATCGAGAACAACGAAATCGTGGGAAGATGAAATCTCGAACTTTCGAGACGTCCTCCACTATCCTTTCGGATAAGTCACTGTGTTACGCCATCGAAGAGCTATGGTGGTGCGGCAGTCTACAATCTCAATTAAAATGGACAATGGCATCAGTTGATGCTTGCCCCAAATCACTGGAACCTTGGAGAATGTACGTCCTCCAGATGACACATGCTATGGTGACTGCCGGATCTTTACGCGTGGCAACTTCTTGACAATACGCACTCTTGAGTTATCGTCTCGAATTTCCAAGCTTCTTTTTGTGAGCGATCCTTGAAACTTAACGTAACCGGCATCTCGGTGCATCAAGTAAAGGAATATTGATGTCCTTTAAACTCTCCATGAACTGGTTAACTTCTCGTCTTGGGCTTGGCTACGGCTTGGAAAGCGGAATTGGTGGCACTACGTCGGAAATTTCTTCCGAGCTTGCCGCCCGATCGGCCGGCGCTACGGCGTGCGGTCGCTAGGCAACACCGAACCATCTTCGCGCGGCGGCGTCGCTCTCGGGCGGGTGTGCGTCCCGGAACTTCGTGTTTCTGCGGCGGCGAATTACTGACCCAGCTAGATCGCTTTCGCTAGGTCCTCGATTGACTCACCGTGGATGTCGCGCCGACCAGCTCAGCTAAATCAAATGTAGGATTCATGGTAGGGCCCGTCGTGAGCTCGGTCACGAGATCCTCTCTCTTGCCCGTTTCACCGTTAGTCTCCTCGTGATTTAGATAGGCTCATCCCTCCTCAATTGAATGGCATTACGGTGATTTTTAGGGTTTACCTCAGTATTACTCGGAAATTGGCCCGACTTGTCGCCCGTTACAGTGCGTATCGACTTATTTGATTCTCCATCTCTTCATATGTTTTCCATAGCGCACGGTGGACTCCAAATGATTAATCTTCGCCGGTGTTGCTTATAAGCGGTCGATTCGTTGCGTGATTGTTGCTTCACCACATCGCATCATGTCCTCTGACTCCCTTGCGTCTCTTGAATCACTCCGTTATGAGTGACTGGCGAATTGTTGAAAATTGGGGTTGGCGTGAGAAATTTGGGTGATTTACATTGTTTGGATTGTCTGGGATTCCCGGGGCGTTGTTCCTACATTGATGTAATTCGCTCCTCGACCTCAATCTCTCGACTCTGCGGCATTGCTCGAGCCACCCTTTTCTTTCCTTTCTTTCTCAAATGCTTCCGACAAGGTGTGCTCCATAATATTATCATACGAATCACCTTCAACGGTGGACTTCCACCGGTGTCCTCCATCGACCACGATACGCTGGCGCCATCTCTTCTATGATCACGGTGGCCTCGCTCTACGCTATCAATAGGCAGCCCCTGATCGTCGACAATACTCCTCGTGTGAGGTGTCGTGTAAAACGCTGTAATCTGCTGCCCTCGAGATCCATCTTTGTGGGCCCTTCTCAATAGGCCCGTAGATCTTCCCACGACTGAATAAGATTCATCTCCTAACTGGGAGGTGGGAAATCTCGGCTATGATCTTACGTGCTTAGCGGAGGAAGTACTTGAAAGAAATTTCTCACATAGCGTTGCCCAGCTGATGCTCAGAACGATCTAAGGTCTTGAACCGAGTCATTTGCTTGATTTCGAGAAAATCCGAACATCGATCCGGATTGTGTCTGTGGCACCCCTTCTTTGATGGTGTCACAAATGTCGAATAGGTCTCGAGATGGGCATTCGATCCTCCGGACTCTCCTCCATCTGTCCCTGAACCATCTGATTAGGTTCAGCTTACAAAATTGTTAGCTTTACTGGGCCCCTCCGCCCTGAAATTGCTCGGTAGGAGGTGACATGTAATGTTATTGTGCTTGCCTCGGGCGGGGACAGCGAGTCCCATAGTCGCCAATTGGCGTTGCATTCTGTAAAATCCGCTAGGCGATGCGTACTTGGGAGGCGCCGTTCGATTGTTACGATTGCCATTGCTTCTTCTTCTGCCGTCCCTCTCCTTGTGAATTTTCGATTTGGATCAAAGTGTAGTTCGAGGTCCCTGGGACCTTGTGAACATAAACCTACCACAGAAAAGAGAAATCAGTTGGCAGGAATAAAAATAATAAAAGGAAATAACAACTTGAATTAATAATTCCAAATTGTCAAGTTATTCCTATATGATCTTAACAATCCGGCGCCTAAAATTGATCTCTCACTTTTCTAACACGAAAGGTGTAAGTATAGGGTGCATATCGTATCCACAAGGATTGTAATGCGAAAACGGTTAACTTTCGCAAGTTCATCATTATCGACAACATAAATGGTTTGGTAAGATTTTAGGGCTTTGGAATTCGATCAAGCAAAGGTAACAAACAGGAGTAAAATAAAGCGATAAACACTGGATGTTAAAAGCGGATGACGACTAACCACAGGGATGCATTAATCCTATCCAGCGTATGTTTATCTGTTCCTATTAACCAATTTTAATCAGACAAGATGGAAGATCACATATATAGCAATTTACATTGCAAAAAGCGGTTGTAGATTACAAGTTTTCCCTATTCTTACGTCTAGGTGAAAACAAGCAACTCAACGGATCACAAAGAATATGCTTCCCTAGAATATCCTATCTAGCTCACGACTCGAGGCTCGTTCGTATCTGCATTCGAGATCGATTGACAATTAACGCGATTCGTAATTGAGCAACTAGATATGCATCAGATTGATCGAAATCAACACATGTAAATAAGCACAATCGAATCATGAATCGATGCCGGAGCGGTAAATAGCATAGGAATCACAACATATGGATCGAATCATGCAGACCCAGATTAGAAGCGAAAAACAGCGAGACATAATAACGGAATAAAATACGATAACCATAAAAGCGAAATTAAATATATAAAACCCGTGATGAAGCGTTGGATGAACAATCGTTGGGCTGAATCCGACCTCGGGAATGCGAAGAGTTGTCCGACGACGTCTAGGATCGTGAACAAAGATAAAACTAATGAAGAACAATGCGTAAATCAACTCTAGAATGAAAATAGATGGAAGCTAAAGCTAAAACTCGAAAAACTTATGAAAACTGAGTAAAGAGGCTCTGCGGATCGTAGGTGCGAGTGGCGCGTGGTGTTGCCGTATATAAGCACCCCAACCTATTTCCTTCGCGCTCGGACTCGGACCACCCTTCGCTATCGCTAGGTCGATCGCTAGGTATGTCTCAGGCAGCTCGTCTCGCGCTTTCGCCTCCTTCCCGCTTGATTACCTCGCTGACGACTAGCGGTCGGCCAGCGTCGAGAAATCGCCCGAGGCTTTCTCCGTGGGCTTCACTTTCGACGCGAGATCGCGATCGGCGTCGGCGGGTCTCGCGCGGTTGCTGGCGCCAGCCAGCGACCGCTAGGTTGGTCGCAACAGGAGCGGATGTGTATTTTGGCCGTCTGGTTCCTTCGATTTTCAACATATGGACCTACACAACACCAAAAGAACACCCAAGAGCGTTCTTCTAGAAATAGATAAAACATTAAGAATCGATCGAACGCATTAAATGAGATAAACTCATCTTCAAATATCAACTATAACGTGTAAAATGCGCGTTTATCGCACGCAGAGCCCGTGGTCTTTCATAACGTGGGATCGACATCGTTGGCGGATTCGGAAAGCACCGTGTCAGCTCGATTTAGTCCAGAGATTACTTCACAAATGGGTCAGGTGAGCCACTTTCAAGCCTCACGAGGCCGGAAGATTCGACATTCGTGTGGAAGAACATAGTCTCCGCTCGCATACCGCAATTTGATCTCGGACAACGGCACCCGCGTGGATGGGAAATTTCAAGGAATGGTGATGCGAGCCCGATCGAACAGCTCACCGTCGCACACCGCAAGCGAATGGTCGACCGGGTGACGAACCGCACGATTGTCAAGGATTGAAGAGGCTGACCGAGCTAAGGGTGATTGGAATATCCCCAAGTCCTCCGTCCTGCTAGATCCACTCCTGACTTCTGCGAGAAACCCCTTGCTTTGGTCTACGGGACCGAGGCCATACCGGCGAGATCGGCGCACTGTCCTCGGACTCTCCACTCTCGACCGGCCGAAGCGAGAGACCCGCCAACCTTGATGCTCTCGAGAGAACGCGCAGCTCGCCATACAGGCTTGTACAGGCAGTGCGCACGGTGCATACAAAGGGTCAAAGCCTCCAGCCTCCAAGTAGGCGACTCGTCCCTTTAAATAATGAAGCCGGTGGCGAGCGCCCAATGGTGGATCCGAGCATCGGGAAGGCCCATACCGCTGCTCACGAAGACCTCGCAGGCGGCTATAAGCTACCTCACCTATCCGTGCACTTATCCCCTAACCCGCACATCACTCATTTACGAGGTACTTTACATAGCTCGATTTCGATCGCATCATGTTAGTCCCTTTGTTTTGCCAAAATACGATGTTGATTACATATTCAATAAAACATTTGTTTTCTAAGAATATTTCACTGCCTCATATCTATGTGAATATCCGATAAACGCCATTTTACACGCTTATAGTTGATATTTGAAGACTGAGTTTAGCTCATTATATGCGCTTATGTTTCAATTTAATGTTTTATCTATTTCTAGAGATACTACTCTTGGTTCCTTCGACGCTTTTGTAGGTTTATATGTTGATAATCAAGCAATGAACGCACTTGGAAAGTATAGCAACTGTGTTTAGCGACCCACTGGCGGTAGTGGATGTAGAAACACGCGAGAACCGCTGGTTGATCTAAAGCGGTTTGGTGAGCTTGTATACAATGTTTCTTACCACTATTACAATCTCCTATCCGATTTGAATACTTGATTGCATATATCGTGTCCCTCTATCTATATATAAGTTAGATCATACAGTGTGTAGAAGATCACGGTCATATGATTGGTCAAGTTTAACGAGATATAAAAAGTTTCGCGGTGAGCGACTTAAGTTGGTTCTTCCGGCGGTCGAAAGAAGAACTCATCTCCTGTGATCCTTCAATCGTCGAGGCGTGCAGGCATGACAACAACTAAGTCAAGTCACTTCTTATCTATCTCTGCGCGCTAAACGCGACAACTCG